>PVIC010037812.1:0-18068 GCA_004025085.1 Thryonomys swinderianus | reverse complement strand
TCACACTCAATATTGGGAATTTACACCAGTATATGGAACAATTTAAATCTCACTTTTTCCTGTTCACCTACCCATTCCAGCAAAGAAAAGCCCAGTTACAAAGATAAAGATTTTGCTGAATTATTTTGTGGAATGAGGAGATAGATACAGTTGGATAGATAGATAGATAGATAGATAGATAGATAGATAGATAGATAGACAGACATGATACATAGATGATTGATAGATGATAGATGATAGACAGATGATAGATAGATGATAGATAGATAGATAGATAGATAGATAGATAGATAGATAGATGAGATAGATAAATATTTCAAATCCTCTTTCAGGTATTGGCCTGAAGGGTATAAAACACTTTAATCCACTGTGAGAACAAAATGGTAAATAATCTTATTTTTAACTAATTAAGAAGAAAGTCAACTTGTATTTCTTTGATCCACTCCTGATAATGTTCCCATGTACCACCCCTGTGTAGGGGAAGCATGTGCCCCCTATCCCTTTATCCTGCTTCACCAGATCCTTAGTTCCATGATTAAAAAATTATACAAAGCCGGGCATGGTGGCTCATGCCTGTAATCCCAGCACTCGGGAGGCAGAGACAGGAGGATTGCTGAGTTCGAGGCTTGCCTGGGCTACATAGTGAGCTCAGGGCCAATCTGAACTACAAAGGGAGACCCTGACTCAAAAAAAAAAATTACACAAAACATGTAAGTCCTTTTGTTAGCCCTTGCTATGGATTAACACTCTATACATATTGTTTCGCATCCCAGCTAAATTTTCCTTCATCAAAACATTTTATTCCTTCCATTCTTTGGTTCTAAGAACAGCCCATTCTCATGAAAAATGAGAAAATTAGATTATTTATGAATTATTTTCTAGTTGATATCCTTCAGTTTTCAGAAATCTAAAATCTATTGAGGGAGAAGAAAAATAAAAAAATTACACTGCTACCAACTTCTACAATGGTATTTCCCACAATCTTGCATTCCAGAAAGAGTAGTACCAGTGCCCATAGTCAACAAAGAGAAATTTATCTTTATCTAAATTTGCTTATGTCATCCTACTTTCCTGTCCTATGCTATCCTTTATTGAAGTTCACTTATCTCAAGATCCAACTAAGCACACATTAAAGAACCTATAATTTGTACAGGGTGCTTCATACACCCTTATCCAATGCTGAAAACATACACTCATGCACATATATTTATATATATATATATATATTTATTAAATATATATTTCCATATATATTTATTAAATATATTTCTATTCTTTTTCTTTCAGAATGTATCCACCCATTCAGTGACAGAGATTTGCACTCAGTAGCTACAAAATAGATGTGACAATAACTAAAACTTTGTCTTACTTGAAATATTCACCTGGCTTCTGTTTAAGTTTGAAAAGCTGAATAATTCTCAAGGCATTGTTTGCTACTTTTTTCTAAGAGCTACACTTTCTAATAAAATAATATCTTCTACATTATTAACAATGCATTTTAATGCTTTTCTAGTTACTTGCATGTGTGTGCCTTTCTATGTTTGTATTCACTGGTAACATTTTATCTCTTTAAGGGAATAAGGATTCTCACTGTAGGTTTTATGCCTAGTCAACGTTACGACAGATTTTACATTGATTAGAATTATATTCAAATTTGTCAACTACCTGAAATTTTAGTTTTATCAGAATTCACAGTAAAATATAATTTTGGGTTATAACTTGGAAATGTGAAATAGTATATTCTTCACTGAGCAATATGGGAGTATGTTTTCCCCAGAATCACTAGGCTCATTACTAACTTTTCTCACTATTTATAAACACCTGTTATGACAACCGTGTAATGGCAGTACAAAACAACCCTATAATATACCAGGACAATAGAAAATAATATTTTCAGTTCTACTGACTTGTTTAGATTTATCAGGCTCAAATCAAGGACAAAAATCCATCAATTTCAGTGTAACTGAATAACTTGATCACCTGTTGATATGACTTTGTTGTCTTCTAGAACAGTCTCCAGTTCTCACTCTTTCCACCAATGTACCATCTCAAGTATAACATTCAGGTTTTAACCTGGATCTCCTTTCTTGAAGGTAGGTTTCTCCAAAATTTGGCAAAGCATGGCTACCCCAATAACATGAACATTTTCCATTTTTCAATTATGTTTCACTTAGGGTATCATATCTACTCTTACTACATTGAAATCTTTTTTTTTTTTTTTTTTTGCTTTTTGAGACAGGGTCTCGCGTTGTAGTTCAGGCTGGCCCTGAGCTCACTATGGTGCCCAGGCAAGCCGCCGCGAACTCAGCAATCCTCTTGTCTCTGCCTCCCGAGTGCTGGGATTACAGGCGTGAGCCACCACGTCCAGCATTGTGGTATGCGGTGTTGATTGTTGGTGGGCGTGCCTCCACGCCCAGCATTATATGTGGTTACCAGGGATCAAACTCAGGACCTTGCACTTGCGAGGCAGGCGCCGGAACCACTGAGCTAATCCTCCGGCCCAAATTTAAAATTTTTTTAAAAATTACCTTAAGAAATATCTCTCTGGCATTTGGTCTCTAAAAGTAAACTGGTAAGTTCCCAGTTCAGAGGACTATCACTTCTTACAGACAGGATTCACTTTGCTGATAGAACTCCATCATCCCAACTCCTAGAACACAGCTCAACAGAAACTAGTTGCACCAAACTGAGGTTTGGTAGGTACTCTTTCAATTTCCCTTGCTCTTCAACTGGTTCACCACATACACAATATTCTAAGAGAAGAGAAAAATACCACTCAAAATAATTACAATAATTTACTTTTGATACTTTAATAGCATTGGCTTATTGAAAACATTAGAAATGTTTGGTACTGTTGAACACCAAGACTCTTGTACAGATTTCACCTCTTCTTTCTCACAGGCAATGACTAATCTTTAGTTGAGTACTCTAGCCTTTCCTAGTTCGCTCTGCGATCAGCATGATAAACTCCCACTTAAAAACCATCATTGCCTCAGCACTAGTGCACATAAAATATAATCCCTTGAGCATCACATGAAGTAAACACAAAGCCTGTTGTGAGTTTTGGCTGCCCCATGTATCTTTACTGAGACTATTGTGTCCAATTCATCTATCTGTGAACACTTCTCACATAAGAAACAGAATACATATCTTGTTTTTATAAAAATCAATATCTCTTCATAATGGGGGGATCTATAGCTTCCTTCTTTGTTTTCATGTGGAATTTTAAACACTTTGATTCTTTAGATTTTTTAAGCCCTTGAGGTTGTTTCTGTGCTTTCCTGAGCTGGACACATATAGATAAACCAATTGTATTTATCCAAACATTTGAGATAAACCAATACTCATGCCAAAAATAACAACTAAATACTCCATTTTATATTAAAACAAAAACAAAAACAAAAACATCTTCTTTATCCACTCTCCAGTTGATGGACACATGGATTGTTTCCAAGATTGAGCTATCACGAACTGAGCTGCTATGAACAAGGGTGTATATCTGTCTTTCCAATGTGATTTTTTAAAAATTCCTCTGGGTATATTCCTAGCAGGAGGATAGCAGGGTCAAATGGGACCCCTAGTCCTAGTTTTCTGAGAAATCTCCATACAGATCTCCACAATGGTTGCACAAGTCTGCAATCCCACCAACAATGGAGAAGGGTTCCTTTCTCCCCACAGCTTCGCCAGCATTTATTGTTGGTTGATTTTGTGATAGCAGCCATTCTTTGTGGAGTGAGGTGAAATCTCAGTGTTGTTTTCATTTGCATCTCTTGAATGACCAGTGATGTTGAGCATTTCTTCATACAGTTTTTGTAGAATGGGAAGTTTCCAAAGGAAATTTGGTGTGGGAATGTAATGAGGGGAAGGAATAAATATGATTCTGAAAGAAAATAAAAGAGCATGTATATGGGGGTGGAGAGGTATGGGTGGGTAGGGATATGGGTAAAAATGAGAATCAACTTGTATCATAAATTGGTAAAATTCCCCAATGTTATGTGTGATTGTGAGATGTATATAAATTGTACCAATAAAGAATTAAAATTAAAAAAATAACAACTAAAGTAATATGTCTCTGTCACCTCACATCAAACATTATTTTCTTCAAACCCCAAAACACTTCAATTTTTCAGGGGTCTCTGATATAATGTTGATCTACTTTAAATTGCACTAAAAAAAGCCCAATGATTTATTTTCCTATTCTGAGTGAAAATGAAGCATAAAAAAGATTCTGCAGAGTTGTTACTACATTAAAATTGAAGCTAAACAACACATAAAAATTGTTCAAAATCTTGGAGATTTCATAGGTATTTTGTTTAATTTCTAATCATCTGTATGCCCATGTGGATTTCTAATAAATTTGTGAATATTACTGCTACCGTCTGTATCACCACCCACCAGTGAACATTTTAAGCAAGAATATAAACTAATAATAGAGCCTGGTGGGCCACAATGGAAAAATAAAACACATATAATCTTGAAAATTTTCAAGACTTTATCTGAATCTTTGAGCCTTTTTAAGTTGTCCAGTAACATAGTCAACAAAGATGATGATCCAGGATCCACAATTTCCAGCAATACTTTTCTGTCCAAGCTATTTTGACTAGACATATTTTTTTCCTGCAAAGTCTCAGCTAGAACTTCTCCTGATTGTTCTCTTTTGTCTCCACCTGAATCTAGGCACGACAGAACAAATTCCCACTCTATCACTGCTCTGGGATGCAATAGCCATTAGTACTCCCCATTCTTTGCTTAGCATTCCTATAGCTTGTATCAAGTGGACCAAGTATGAAAATCAGTAACAAAGAAACATGAATATAATGAATGATGGAGAAGCAGAAGATATGATGGGATAATGATAATGTTGCTAACAAATACGTAAACACTTGAATTCTGTCCCAACGTTTTTCTTTAATAATCCTTAAAGTATTTGCATAGAACAAAGAGTCAGCAGAGATGACAACCAAAATCTAATCCAATATAATGTTATCCTTGTATAAAAGGATAATTAGTAGAGACATACAAAGAGAAAGGGTTAAATGAAGACATGGGAAAAAGACCATCTGGAAGGCAAGAAAAATTCCCTTAAAAGGAGGCCCTTGAGAGAAATTAACTCTATTGATTCCTTGACCTCCTGCAGAATTATGATGAAATGAATTTATATAGTCTGAGATGCTTCATATGGGCTTAGTAAACTAATACAGAGATAAGCAAGTTATTCTCTAAAAAGTCTTTATAATGTGTTGCTATAATGAAATTTGCTTAATTGTATCCTATTTATTTTTGGCATATTTGGTATAATTTTACAGTCTCTCTTTGTCCCTTTTCAAAAAATTTCAACCCCTTTCAACAGCAATGCTAAGTTGCAAGATGCAAAGTAGAAATCATACCAAACTCTTCAATCAGCAATTGATGAGCACCTAATTTGATAGGGGAAAACCAAGCAAGAAGACTATAAATGTACTTCCAATTGGAGTACCAGTCTTTAAAGGAGGGAAAAAGTCAACAAACTTTATAAGATTAAAAAATTTGATATAGTGAAATGGCTCTTGTCCTATTTTTGAGAAATGACAATATAGTAGGGTTTGTAACTTAGATCTAAAATGGTCTCCAAGGCCTTGGGTGCTTGGAAAGTGATTGGCTTGTCATGGGCAGGGGATAGGCTTGCTACTGAGGGAAAGATCTGGTCTGAGTAGGTGAGTCACTGCAGGTGTGGCCTAGAGAGGTTCATCTCCCTCCACGTTTCCTCCCTTCTCTCTCTGTTTAATGGACACCAGGAAATGAGCAATTTTTCTTCACCCAGTACCTCCATGCCATTCCCTCTTAGAGCCTACTGACTATGGACTGAAACCTCTCTAACCTGAAACCAAATCAGCTTGCCCTCCTATATACTGTGGGTAGTCTGGTATTGTACCTCAGCAACTAGAGAGCAAGACAGCAGGTGACTGAAAGAAGTGGAATCATGTAACCCTAAGTTTTAACCAACAAAACAAACCAACACCACCCTTTCAAACAACCAACACCAAGGACCCTATTAAATTCATTATTTCATAGGAGAAACAACTTTATTTAAAAAACAGCTTAAGATCTTGCTTCAAAGTGGTAAGGAAAGAAAGACAGTAAAACTTGGATGAAGGAAGAGGATGAAGAAAAAAAGAAACAGGGAGGGTAAAGAGAGAATAATATTTCTACAAAATATGGAAGAAAACTATAATGCTAGCAAGCAATTTAAAAGATTCACAATATCCTACAGCTACCTTCTCTTAATGACATTTTGAATTGGACCTCCATATGAAGAGAATTTTCCACATTTTCATTTGTCAAAAATCTTTTGTTTAAACATCAAGGTGTAGCTCATTTGGGCTTGCCTTTATGAAACTTGCATAAACACATTGGCAAATTACTCCTTTGCCATTTCCTTTGCATAGAACTTTGGACACAGGCACACATACTGGCTACATTATAGTTACTGATTCACATGCCTTTGTCTTCCACTAGACTCTAAGCCTAAGGGTTCAGTTTTAAGCTAAAATACCAATGCAACAAGTGAATGACTAGAATGACAAGTAAGGAATAGAAAACAAATTTTCTTTAGAGCTCACCCAGGAGAGAAGAAGAATTTTAGTATGCCCAATGACAGAAGTATATTTGAGCCATATTTTGAAATAATTTGAATAAACTCAGTAACATTTTGAATATGCATTCATTCAACACATATTCATTGGAGACTCAGTGTATATGTTAAGAACAAGGATTATTTGGAAATAATATGAGACTAATAGAAAAATCAGCACACACACAAACAGTGAATTTAAAGGGAATTTTATTTTCAAAATTATATTCAGATCAGATATATTTTCTCATAGTTTTCAAGCTGAACTTTCAAAATAAGCCACAACTAAATGTAACATTCAATTCAGCAGAAGCTGTGCACTATTAATTTGAGGTTGGCTGGCAGTGGTTGCACAGTTGCAGTGCTGTGAAGTCTGTGGGTCTGCGGGTGCTGGCAAATGGCCCAGGGTATAGAGCGGCTGTGCCCGATGAAGGCACCAATGAGCTCGGGTAGGACAGAAAGTAAAGGCCAATGGCCAGGGTGGTCTGAGAAGGAGGTAGAGAATCACTCATAAATGGCGCCTAAGCACGACATGAAGCCCATGTTCCAGGAGGGTGAACGAGTATTTTGCCTTCATGGGCCTCTTTATGAAGCAAAGTGTGTAAAGATTGCCAGAAAAGACAAACAAGTGAATACTTTACACCTTTCAGTGCTTGGAATAAAAATTGGGACGAATGGGTTCCACAAAGCAGGACCCCAATCTGTAGAGACAGTCTATAGAGAACTTGAGAAAGCCAGTCAGGAGCAGTATGCAGAGGGCGAGACAAGAGGGGCTGCTCCAGGAAAGGAGGCATCCGGTCTGCAGCAGTTTCAAAAACGTTCAAGTGAACACAAAGAAGAACAAACAAATCCCGTGGTACTGGAGCTGGAGGCAGTACCAGTGACACACTTCTACCTCCTCTTGCCAAGAGGCCCAGGTGGATCCTACTCTTGAAAATGAAGAAACATTTCTAAACAAACTTGAATTAAAGATCCCTGAAAAGCCCACAACATTCCTTGTTGATGACTGGGACTCAATTACCAGACAGAAACGGCACTTTTATCTTCCTGCCAAGAAGAATGTAGATTCCATTACAGAGGACAATGCGGATTACTAGAAATCTCCAAAAAAGACGGATAATAAGGAGTACATGGCTAATGAGGTCGTAGCAAGGATACAAGAATACTCCCCTGTGAAGCTGGACACTCAGCTCCTCTCCAGATTTGAGAGACCACAGCATGCCGAGAGCCTCGCTAGTGAGCTATGCACCCATGTCCCAGGAGTACTGAGCACTGCACCGACTGAGATTATCTGCAGAAATTGGAGCAATGCTGGCCTAGACACTGCTGGATGAGAAGAGCCTTGCTTTATTGCTGAATTGTCTACATGATTTTCTTAAGTATCTGGTGAAGAATTTGTCAACTTTATTCACTGCCAGTGATCATGAAGTGGGTCCTCCTGAGACCACTGGAAAGTGACATGAGGCCCCCTCACCCCTGTTTGGATCCCTGGCAACATGTCTTTGTTCCTAGCCCTTCTCTTGGGCAAATGCTGTACTTTCAATATGTAAGTGTAGAGCAGAGTTGATGTTTGTTTTTCTTTGATTTTAAACTGAAAAAATAAAAAGGATTACATCTCTCTTTTTTTATTTCAAAGTTGCTACAAGTGTATTCAATGACAGACAACAGAGAGACATGGTGTAGAGTGTTTTATCGTCTAATCAACAAAGCTGCTTTGGGATACTTGTGGTTCTATTCCTTTGACACTATGCACTTTTATAATACATGTTAACGCTATATGACAAAATGTTCTAATTCCTAGTGTCAGAGGTCCAATTCAGTGTATCTAAGTAAATATACACTCATCCATTTATTCATTTAAAAAGGAAAAACAGTGCTTCAAGAGCCCATCCTTTGTGAATCTTCCAAGTTGTTCTTTAGGCATTTTATCCTTGCTAATTTGAGCAAAGAATGATGAATCATTTCATGGTTTTTTTTATATTGGTGTCTAATGCACTTTTTACCATGACAGACATAATGCATTGTGTAGCTACAGTTTTCTGTAAAAGTCAATACTGTAGGAATTGTTTTTAAGATGATCAATAATTTTTCTTTATATTTCAAAAAAAGAATTAAATTGAGATATTGAATAGTATCTTCAATATTACTACACTTGATCTTAGCCAAAAGGCCGAGAAGCGATCTTCAATATTACTAAATCAGTATCTTATAAGGCTTTAAAAAACCAAGATATCCATGTGTACATTTAAATTTTATGCTACGTCAATTTCCATTCATTAATAGTTTATGACTTATTATAAAGAATGATTATAGTGAAACAGTAAATTTGCTAAAGAAATGTCATATTTGTTTCCACTGTCACATTTTGAGTATTATGTTATATTAAAATACAGGTAATACTATATTGATAAAAAACAAAATATTGGAATGTGCCCTTTTGTGAAAATCCTCTCATAACCGAAGCATAGATCTAAATAGGCCCTACCACTGTAACTCTCAAACAGACCCTATTACCTAAATTTTCAGTTCAAAGAACTATCAAATACTTGATGGTTTCTGCCCACTCATAGAGGGTCTCACCATTGCACCTGGTAGAATAATGTCTCCTGATTTTGCTCTTATTTCAATGATCTTGGGAAAGTAACACATCTTCTTTGATCTTCTATATTCTTGTCTGTGAAATAAGTGAGTTATCCTAAAACTTAATTCATAATGACTAGCTAAAGTTTATGCTATATCTATTCACTTAATTATATACAGTCCTTTGCCCCACAAAATAATTTTAGATGTTTAAATTCACAGTACAGGTACTACCCTATCTTAATATTTGAATTAAAATTAAGCTTTAATTGCAGAGCTCAAACATAAGAACAATTAAGACTAATGTGAATGACAAATATGCATATATAATCATATAAATAACATATTCTTATGTTTAGGCTCTTCTGCTTGATAAAGACAGTAAATATGTATAATGGGACACTTTTACAATAAATATATAAATATGCACAATGTAGGGTGTTTATATGAAATAAAAAAGTGTAATTCTTTCTCATTTCCCTTATTTCCTATCATTTGAAGTAGCAGTAACATCTCTGTTCATCTGTACAGCATATCGTAGGTTGAAAATTGTTTCCATACATCTTATTTTTTATTGATTGTTCCATTTTGGTCCCTGTGAGATACTACTCCTTTTTTACATTATGTAGTTTTACAGGTAGATGAAAAAAATGTCAGTAAATGAATAATTGGTATAGTATCTAAATCCAAGACTTCCCTAGACCTTTCATTCAGAATTCTTTTTCTTTACAGCTGTGTAGAAAATTAGAATTAAAGTGCAAATTTGTTTCCAGAAATTTTGTGCCCCTCCCATATGATGTCCTTTGATTTGTAAGTATAATTTTTTAAAAATATGAATGCACACAGGGCTGGAGATTTAGCTCAGAGGTTCCGGCGCCTGCCTCGCAAGCACAAGGTCCTGAGTTTGATCCCGGTAACCACATACAACAATGCTGGGCATGGTGACTCATGTCCACCAGCAATCAACCAGCAATCAGCACCACATTCCACAGTGCCGGGCGTGATGGCTCACGTCTGTAATCCCAGCACTCAGGAGGCAGAGACAGGAGGATTGCTGAGTTCGAGGCTTGCCTGGGCTATATAGTGAGCTCAGGGCCAGCCTGAACTGCAATGTGAGACCCTGTCTCCAAAAAAAAAAAAATATATATATATATATGCACAGGGCTGGAGGGTTAGCTCGGTGGTTCCAGCGCCTGCCTCGCAAGCCCAAGGTCCTGAGTTCAATCCCAGGTAACCACATAAAATGCTGGGTGTGGAGACTCACACCCACCAGCAATCAATACCACATACCACAGTGTCGGGCGTGGTGGCTCATACCTGTAATTCCAGCACTCAGGAGGCAGAGACAGGCGGATTGCTGAGTTCGAGGCTTGCCTGGGTTACATAGTGAACTCAGAGCCAGCCTGAACTACAAAGCGAGACCCTGTCTCAATATATATATACATACACATATATATGCATATATATGTATATATACACATGTATATATATGTATATATGTGTGTGTGTGTACACACACACACACACACACACACATATATATATATATATATATATATACATACATACACACACAGGCTTCTCTCTTTTCTATATGTGGGTACTAATTCACAGTAGTGAATTGATCATTACTAAGTTCAGGCGAATGCCGCAATTATAATCATTATAGTAAAACAAACAAACAAACAAAAAAACAGTAGTTGGTAAATCAGAGGTTCATCCCTTTCTTTCATTGTCCTTCAGGAAAATACCTCATTGATTAAGTCAGAAGTGAAGTAACCAAAACAGTAGTAAGCTCCGACCAGGTCGGAGGGGCACTAATTTTCCTCATTCTTAAGGGTTTCCTTCATCAATCCAAAGCGGCTTCAGCAACATTTTAACTAATGAATTTGTATTATTAACTGGCAATTTCCCTGAATCTCTGGGCCAGGTTCTGGGAATAATTAATAAAGTGACGTAAAAAGTCTTTGGATGTTCCATCGTAAAGACTGATAATACTTGAACTTCTTTCTAAAGTTAGTCAATACATGTAAGATCCAACCAGTCTAGAAGAGGCAGTGGGGTGTGCTCACCACTTTTAGCCTATACTCAAAGCCTTTTTGTGATTTCTGTATAAGAAGCAATGGCACATGGCCATTGTATATCACATTAAGCCACGTTACAAATCATGGGTCTGTGTTTTGGGAAGATTAGGGAAAAAGCAGACTTCTCATCTATTGCCCTGGCAGATGCCATTTTGTCACCTTAATCCATGTAGTGGAATGCTTATTACATTCTATCTATTCTTTTAACTGATGAGTTATATTATGCACCATGTGTATATATTTATGTATATAGAAATATGTAGGTATATGTATGTATACAGGTGTGTGTGTATGTATGTGTGTATATATATGTGTGTGTGTCCATGTGTGTGCATGTGTATGTGTGTGTGTATATATGTGTGTATATAGATATACACACATATATAATACACTACACATACATATATACACACGACAGGTGTATATGATATCTACATGTATATGTATATATGCACATTTATATGTATACCCATTCATTTGTATAAATATACATGTACAAATTTGTACATGTACAAATGTATGTATTTGTACATGTACACATACATATATGTATACATAGTTATATATTAAAAATGTACAAATTTATATGTACTTATATGTATGTATCTACATAGACAGTGGTACCATCATTTATAAAATTTGTTTACAATTTGGGGGAAGGTGGCTGTTTTTTGTTCATGTAGGAAAGATAGCTATGGTGCTGTTTGTCACTGGATGTGGTATTTTCAGAAGCAAATTTTGCTTTGTGAAAAATGCTATTGTTTCTGTTCGTGAACCATATTTTCTGCAGCCACTCTGTGTAATAGGTGTTCACATGCAGATAACTCAGGAAGATAAAAATTAGTAATACTCAAGGTGGCGGAGGTGATAAGTAATGGAACAAAGACTTAAAACCAAGTCTTATTCCATTTGGCATCTCCCTATTTACCTGTAAATAGTACTGTAAATAAGTTTCTTCATCTTGTTAGCATTAAATCGGGATTATATTTCTTAAAAATTCTAGGCTTTTATCAGGTCTCAATTCAGGAATTAAGAGATAAAATGACAGATAGCACACCAGAGCAGCGCAGAGACAGACCAGGAAAGCAGCATGCAGAGGAGCTCATGGAGAACCTAGACAACAAAGGATCCCCATGCCATTACTGGCCCCCAAAACTGTGGCCTGCTGGCCGCCAAACTAAAATCAATGGATTTGAGAATTAAAATCTAAAACAGAAACAATAAGCCTGCTGCAAAACAGGTCGAACTCTTGGAGACATTGGCTTAGGCAGAGACTTTATGAACAAAACCTCTATAGCACGAGAACCAGCAGAAATAATCAACAAATGGGATCTCATCCTACTGAAAAGCTTTTGCACAACAAAAGAAACCAGTGGCACCCCTAAAAGACAAACAACAACATGGGAAAAATCTTTACTAGCTGTTTGTCAGACAAAGGACTACTATCTACAATATAAAAAGAACTTAAATAAATCAGACCCCCCAAGTTTAAAGATCCAATTCAAAACTAGGCATGAAATGAACAGACATCTCTCAAAGGCAGAAGTCAAAAGAGCCAAGAACCATATGAAGAAATGTTCAACATCACTGGTCATTCAAGAGCTGCAGATGAAAACAACACTGAGATTTCATCTTACTCCAAAAAGAATGGCTGCTATTGCAAAATCAACAAGCAATAAATGCTGGGGAGGCCGCGGGGAGAAAGGAACCCTTTTTCCACTGTTGGTGGGTTTATAGACTTGTACAACCATTGTGGAGATCAGTGTGGAGATTCCTCAGAAAACTAGGGTTAGAGGTCCCCTTTGACCCTGCTATTCCCCTGCTAGGTATGTTCAGAAAGAATTAAGAGATTCATATTACAGTGACATATATGCACCCATGTTCAGAGCAGCTCAGTTTGTGATAGCCCAATCTTGTAAACAACCCAGATGCCCATCAACTGGATACTGGATAAAGAAGATGTGGTTTTCATATATAAAATGGAGTAGTACTCTGCCATAAAGAATGATGTTTCATTCATTTATGCACAAATGGATACACTTTGAGGACACACTAATAAGTGAAATAAATACATCATAGATATGTAACTACCATATCTTTTCTCTGGTATGAGAACCTATAGATGTAAATGAGTTCTAGAATGTACAATAGATTTTGTGAAAGAGGAAATATTCAAAGGGAATGTGGTGGGGGAAAGTAATAAGGGGAAAGAATAAATATAATTTGGAAAGTAGAAGAAATAACACGTATACAGGGGATGGAGGTTTTGGCGTGGGTAGGGATATGGGTAAAAGTAGAATTAACTTGTGTCATATACTGGTACTAATTCCCCAAGATTGAGTGTGATTCTGAATTGTATATAAAATGTACCAATAAAGAATTCATTAAAAAACTTCATAATAATATCCATCAGTTTATAGTTGGATAATGTAGGTTATTATCATGAAAAACTTCTAGAATATAATCACAGGATAGAAAAATTACTAAATTAAATCTCTTAATTATTTTTGGAAGAATAATCATCCAATTCTAAAGAAATATGTTCCTTCTGGTTGTAGTTATCATTATGAAGAAAACAAAGACATGGGTTTCAGAAGATGCCTCTGGACAATGGGTAGACACAGGTTACTCTCGCCTTGGGTTCATAAAAAAAAGTTGCTAGTGGGCCGGAGGGTTAGCTCAGTGGTTCTGGCACCTGCCTTGCAAGCGCAGGATCCTGAGTTGGATCCCCGGAAACCACATACCACAGTGCGGGGCGTGGTGGCTCACGCCTGCAATCCCAGCACTCAGGAGGCAGAGACAGGAGGATTGCTGAGTTTGAGGCTTGCCTGGGCTATATAGTGAGTTCAGGGCCAGCCTGAACTACAAAGTGAGACTCTGTCACAAAAAAAAAATAAAATAAAATAAAAAAAAAGTTGCTAGTAGTTCAAATTCATAAAGACAAATGCTGATGACATGATACTTTATATAGAAAATATCAAAACGTCCACCAAAAGGCTGCTAGACTTAATTGCCAGATTCAGTGGAGTACCTGGATACACGGTCAACATTCACATATTAAAGCCTTCTTGTACACAAATAACAGACTTCCTGAGAGTGAAACTGGGGAAATAACTCTTTTCATAATGGTATCCATAAAAATGAAATAGGAATACATCTAATAAAGGACATACAAAACCTCTACTTTGAGAACTACAGCACTCTGAAAAAAGACCTCAAAGAGGGAACCAGAAAATCGAAAGACATTGCCGTTCCTAAGAACCAATGAAGTAAAAATGGCCATCCTCTCAAAACTGCTATATAGATTCCATACAATCCCAGTTGAAATTCCAATAGTATATTTCACAGAACTAAAATAGTAATAATAATAACAATAATAATAATAATAATAATAATAATAATAATAATAATACTCCAAAAACTCACCTGGAGCCACAAGTGACCTAGAACAGCAAACAAAAGACATGGTAGGGATATCACAATCTCCAACTCAAGATTATAGCACAAGACTATTGTGATAAAAACACCATGATATTGGCAAAGAAAGAGACCTAAGGATCAGTGGAACAGACTAGAAGATGCAAAAACAATTCTATACATACTAAGCCAGCTTATCTTTGGCCAAGGAGCCAAACAACCTCACTGGAGGAAAGACAGCCTTTTTAATAAATGGCGTTGCTTTTGTTTTTCTCTCTAATTGTAAGATTGGGGCATTCAACTTAAAATACATTTTTGGGATATAAGTTCCGTTTATCATGTTTATCATTACATAATAATATACACACTTTGGAAACATTTTCCTTAGAGAATGTACTTTTTTCAGTATTTTAGGTTTTGCATTATATTAAAGGTAATAATCTTCCATCTTGTATAATATCCTAAACTTTTAAGAGATATTAGTACAAGGTACCAATTAATGCAAATAATGTAAAAAATCCAACCAAAGGAATCTCAACCTGCTAGATATCTGAAATGCCAAGTTTGTGTTTTCTAAACTCAAAGGATGAATTTTAGGAGCAATGGCAGTTATTAGTCGGAAGAATTTATCAAAAGAAACACATCTTCTGTCTAAATGAGATAGAAGGGAAACCAGAAAGTGGGTTGCCTGCCCACCCAACTTCTCAAAGCCATTTTATTGAGCAAAGGCATGAGGTGAAGTGGGTACACAGGGGTATAAAACTACACATAACTAGTAAGATTGCAATAGTACCTTTGGTAATGTTGATTAAATGGCAATCAAATGAGACAGTAACTGTACCTGGAAGGAACAAGGATCTCTGGGAAGGTATGGGCTAGGACTATTTTAGTCCCCACCCAAAGTGATTGATACCTATTTAGAATCTGAGTCATAGCTATTCAACTCCAGGAGAATTATGAGAATATGGTAGCTCCTACTCTGAAATCTAAGTTTCAGAACTTGGGCCTCAGTTGACTTCCGTAGTGATTCTCTAGAGGGCCCAGCCTTGCCTAACGGCCTTACAATGTTTTGAACTAGCTTGGCTGCCCATAACATAGTACGAATCTTTTTTTTTTTTTTTTTTTAGCTTTTTGGAGACAGGGTCTCGCTTTGTAGTTCAGGCTGGCCCTGAGCTCGCTATGGTGCCCAGGCAAGCTGCTGCGAACTCAGCAATCCTCCCATCTCTGCCTCCCGAGTGCTGGGATTACAGGCGTGAGCCACCACGCCCAGCATTATATGTGGTTACCGGGGATCAAACTCAGGTCCTTGCACTTGCAAGGCAGGCGCCGGAACCACTGAGCTAACCCTCCGGCCCCATAGTATGAATCTTTTACTATGATGCCTTTGAGTAATAACATTAAACTAGATCTACCCTAATTATGTGTCTTATTTAAAATATATAAGAGATTCTGTATAAGACTGGTAAAATTCATATATATATATATGAATTTTAATAAATTATTGATAAATTCACATATATATCAGCACATTAGTGAATGATGCTATTGGATAGATAATATTTTCATTGATAAAAATGACATAAATTATATTTTTCACATTAATATTCATTTATTTTCTTTTTCTATTTACTCATATTGCCAGGAATTAGACATTTTGAAAATGTATCATAAATTATTTTCTTCACATTTCTTAGAACATAAGTATACCCATTAGGCTGAACATCTGCTCTCTAGTCTTGCATCTAAAACCTGTGTTTGTAAATTTAATTTTTTTTTTTTTTGAGACAGGGTCTCACTTTGTAGTTCAGGCTGGCTCTGAGCTCACTATGTAGCCCAGGCAAGCCTCGAACTCAGCAATCCTCCTGTCTCTGTCTCCCAAGTGCTGGGATGATAGGCTTGAGCCACCAAGCCCTGCATTTGTGTTATGTGGTACTGATGGCTGGTGGACGTCAGTCACCACACCTAGTGTTTTATGTGGTTACAGGAGATTGAACCAGGGACCTCGCGCTTGCTAGGCAGGCACTAGAACCACTGAGCTAAATCTCCGGCCCTGTAAATTTAAAACTTAATAGCGTTGTTCTAGGTGTTTTTCAAACAACAGAGAAAGGACAAGGGGCTCTTTTCACATTCTTGGCCACCAGGCTGGTCTCAACACGCTGCATAAAACTCAATATTTCATTCATTCATTCATTCATTCACTTATTTATTAATTCAGGAAACAGTTATGGAGTGTCCTATAACATAAACTTCATTTAATTTATCTTTTCATAAATGATTCTAAGACTGAACGGTGATGTAAGTAGGCAGCTTCATATAAGGCATGAGGAATAAAACTTTCAAAATCAGATGCTTGGCTTCCTGGAAGCTTCTCTGATCTTTCCTGTACTCTGTGTTATAAGATGATAGCATGTTTTCTCTGGTCAGAATTACACATGAACTTTTTTCAAGTGTATTTAGAAAAAGCTTAATACCTTGTCATTGCACGCAGACACAAAACATGCTTGTATTCAAATGAAAATATTTAAATTTATCCAACAGGTCTTCCCTAAGGAAATTTAAATTGTAGGATGCAAAGCACATATTTTTTTCAAAAAGAGACTCTTTTAATCACAAAATAAACTATTACTAAATACTAAAGCAAAAAAGCCTTTACTGACATGAAATATTCATTTATGGACAAAATTTAATATTTAGCTTTGTCTTGCTCTCTGTGGATTTAATAATGCTAGAAATGCTATCCCAAGTTGAAGTGAACACTATCATATCGCCAGATTTCTACGTTCATCAAAGCCACTGAAGCTCAATGTGATTAGCCTGAAAGTTGAATCTTATACACAACAAGAATTTATTTTCAAAGATGGCTTTGTATCTATTTAAATGTATCCTTGCAGTTACTTCCTAGGGACAGTGCTGCTGTTTTATCCCAGCCTGTCCACAACTTCCTGGTCACCTTTGTTAACAGCACAAAGTATATAGTTCAGATGTCTGACCTGAGTACAGGGCTTCAGCACAGATCACCTGCTCTTGCCCCTCATACTTTCCATTTCTCTAGATTGTTTCCACTTAGAGTTCCCAGAGCCTTATCTGTGGACCTTTTTCAGTTTTTACAAGCCTTAACCTCAACTTCTTCTTTCACACAAGTATACTGTCATTTTTTAATTTTACCTTAAAAATACCAACATTTATTGAGATATGATTAATATCAGATACCAGAGAAGATATTACTCTGCCATCAAAAATGGTGTGATGCCAATTACAAGAAATACCACACAGAGTCCTATAGTTTTCAGAGTAGAGGTCTTTCACTTCCTTTGTTAGGTTGATTCCTAGATATTTCATTTTTCTGGGTGCTACTGTGAAAGGAATTGCCTCCCCAA
>PVIC010037811.1:0-17919 GCA_004025085.1 Thryonomys swinderianus | reverse complement strand
AATATATAAAAATATTCATTCTGAACTAATATTACATGTCAGGATAATTTACTTATTGTTTGTAGACAGTAACCATGTAATTCCTTCCAAACCCAGTTCATGTTCATGCTTCATTAAATGCATCAATGCGTTTTCATCTTATAATAGAAAACAATTCTCACTTTGAGTCATGAGAAGAGCGCTATTGTTAACTATTTGGAAAAGCATATAGAAACAAATTTAGTCAATTTTTTTTTATTTTATAGCACAGATGGAAGTAATTGACACTATATCACTCAGTTTTTAATTCTGTGTCTAATTTAAATCTTTGCTGAATCTGTTTCTATCATAAAAATATGATTGAGCAAATTATAATTTAGTCATTTTTAAAAAGGAGAGATTTATATCATTTATATTGTACCATTCAACCAAACACTATGTATTTCTCTCTCCCTCCCTCTCTCTCTCTCTCTCTCTCTCTCTCTCTCTCTCTCTCTCTCTCTCTCTCTCTCTCTGTATGTGCTGGGAGTAGAAACTAGAAAGTTTCAAAAGTTAAATATTTTAATGCTAGATGTTAGTGAGAGTAGCAATCTTTATTCTTTTCTTTAAACATTAGAAATTCAATACAGGGGCAGAGACTTAGCTCAGTGGTTCCAGCGCCTGCCTCTCAAGCACAAGGCCCTGAGTTCAATCCCCAGTTACCACATACAGTGCTGGGTGTGGTGACTCACGCCCACCAGCAATCAGTACCACATACCACAGTGCTGAGTGTGATGGCTCATGCCTGTAATCCCAGCACTCAGGAGGTAGAGAGAGGAGGATTGTTGAGTTTGGGGCTTGCTTGGCTATATAGTGACCTCAGGGCCAGCCTGAACTACAAAGTGAGACCCTGTCTCATATATATATATATATATATATATATATATATATATATATATATATATATATATATATATATATGTTATATATCATATATATGATATATAATATCTATTTATCTATCATCTATCTATCCATATATATCAGGGTCTTTGTAGTTCAGGCTGGCCCTGAGCTCACTATGTAGCCCAGGCAAACCTTGAACTCAGCAATCTTTCTGCCTCTGCCTCCCGCGTGCTGTGATGACAGGTGTGATAGGTACATGGTACCACAGTGATTGCCAGTGAGTGGGAGTCACCACACCTGGTGCTGTTTTATGTGGTTACCAGGGATCCAACTCAGTACCTTGTGCTGCTAGTCAGGCTGTGGAACCACGGAGCTAAATCCCCAGTCCCCTAAATTTTATTTATTTATTTATTTATTTATTTATTTATTTATTTATTTATTTATTTATTTATTTATTTATTTTGAGATAGGGTCCCGCTTTGTAGTTCAGGCTGGCCCAGAGCTCACTCTGTAGCCCAGGCAAGCCTCAAACTCAGCAATCCTCCCGTCTCTGCCTCCCGAGTGCTGGGATGACAGGCGTGAGCCACCACGCCCGACCCCTAAATTTTATTTTAAAGTTCAGGCACACACGATTTAACACTTGTATTTTATTTTGTAAGTACGGGCTTTTGAAGTTTGAATAGGTACCCATTTTAAATCTATACGAAATGCAGCACAAACTTGAAAATTAATATACTAAAATATGTATAATTCACTAGGTATAAATTTGGAGAACACTCTTCTTCTGATCATAAGTTTGCAGGTTGAAAAGGCATCTGATTTGCTACACAAAATACAATTCAAAACAATACAATTCATAAAGAAGAATAAGCTGAATCATTTACAGGAAAATGGATTCACTCCAGGACTACAGTGTTCAAGGAAATGAACTGGAAACTTCAGCTTGAATAGTGCATGGCTCCTCCTATGCGAGAAACCCAAAATACAAAGAAAGAGCAAATAAAAGGTAAGAGGAATCATGCAGATTAACCTTCCACAAAGTGAGGAGGACTCACAGCAGCAAGGAGAGGAGAGAAAAGGGAAAGGAAAGAGATGAAGATAACTCAGGTGTGAAGCGTACATATACCAGCTCCTCACGAAGAGTGTAATCGTGGTATACTGCCAACGTACACTGAAACGCAAAAATTGGGAAAAATGCATTTTCCCCCGTAAAAGTTTTTAGACCACTGTGTAACATGGATCTCACTCCACTTAGTAGACTTCTCTTTCTCCTCTTCGTCCTGCCCTTGTTCTCTCTTTCTTCTCACTTCTCTTTTGTCTCCTTTTCTCTTCCCCTTGAATATTATTATATCATTTGTTGTGTGATGTGATTGTATAAAACAAATATTGCTATTATTATTATTATTATCGTTATTATTATTATTAGGAAGAGTGGAAGTCCTGGGGTTGAACAAAATTCTTTCTCACAAAGTTACATCCCCACTACTTTTTATTTTGGGGGCAGGGTGGGGGGTGCGAATTCTAAGTTGAAAACTGCCCAGATGGAGCTGGAATCTGGAACCCTTGTGCCCCGTCTCTCATGGTGGTGGGATGACAGCTGTGTACCTGCCAGCCCTGCTCAGTTCAGGGTATTCTTCTGAGAAATGATCAACATCTTATTCTCCAGGCTGTAATAGCAT
The DNA here is from genome assembly GCA_004025085.1 of Thryonomys swinderianus. NCBI lineage: Eukaryota > Metazoa > Chordata > Mammalia > Rodentia > Thryonomyidae > Thryonomys > Thryonomys swinderianus. The sequence continues at coordinate 15,376 of PVIC010037811.1, read as the reverse complement.
GCTGTTCTCTTTAGGGGCTCAATATTTGAATCTGTTGCTTGACCAACTGTTAGTAGAATACCAAACGTTTTCTCCACTAAAAAATTATACAAATAATCAATCAGTGCTCCTTTCTCCAGCCCTCTGTTTAAATATCTGACCCAAGCTCCAATAACACTAATTCAGTTAGGCTGTGAATAGCTACTGAGTCAAAGAACCAAGAATACCAGCGATAGATACTACTAGCAATTGCACACAGTGGAGTCGCAGGCAGCGATGTAGGGGTACGTGACGTTTGAAAAATCCAAAATCCTCTTATTAACAGCACCAAGTGGCACAGAACATGCACTTAGGTCAAATGTGAGGAAGACCATAACAGATTAGTGTATGTGACGTTTCTGAGTAATCTAGACATCTTCTTTGCTGGTATGTATGCTCCTTTAAAACTCCTTGGGATTCATCAAGCTCTAAAATTCAAGAAATTCCTCAGTGTCATTTTAATGACTTTCTACTACAGGCTATTAGAGAAACTTGCACATGCTCACTTTTAAGCAAACTCTAACTGACGCATGGCCTTAGGATGGGTCTAATCACTTGAAACTGCGTCCAATTCCAGGCGTGAAGAGGCGTCCAATTCCAGGCGTGATCATGAGAACAGGCTACAGCTACAAAGTCGGTGGTTAATGGGTGTTGTGATCTGACGAATTATTAGGGTGACACTAAATAAGAACTGATCCTGCATCAAAAATATTTTGAGGCACTTTTGTAAGGATTCCTGATTCTAAACAGATTTTTGTATGAGGAAAGGCTACATCAAGAATGATCCCTTTTGTTTATCAGTTTATGTCCTCTTAAGAACAGAGCGGTAAGCTATTCTTAGTTTAATATCCCACAAGGCTCACAATGAAATCAAAAATTTTAACCTACGTGAGAGAATGAACTCCCTTTAAGGCCATTCTGAAGCATAATATTTTCTGCTTTCTTTTTCCACATGAAAGTAAATAAATCATTGATCATAGATAGCCACTGCACATTTTTAGAAAAATATTGATACAGAAGCTTATAGGAGTTAGAATGCATGGCTTAGAGTATGTGATCCAAAGTTCCAGAGGAAACAGGGAAAATTACTAAGATTTTAGCTCAAAAAAAGTATCCAAAGAAAGACATAATAGCTAGATGAGTACAACATACTTCTATTCAACTGAAAATATGTTTGAATCTTTTTATGTATTTAACAGATACACAGCTTGTCACTATTCAAACCATGTGGTGACTCCAGAAACAATGGAAAAAATTCTTGCAAAAAATTGATAGAAAAAAATTAAATGCTTAAAAATTAGATTTAAAAAAGTGTTTGAAAATTGCACACACTTGTTTTTGGCCCTCCTCCCTAAGAAGCTTGATGAAGCTGAACTTTCCAGAGGAAGTCATCTTGGAGACTGATGCCACTGGGATATATTTTGTGTATCTTTTTTTTTTTTTTTTTTTTTTGAGACAGGGTCTTGCTTTGTAGTTCAGGCTGGCTCTGACCTCACTATGTAGCCCAGGCAAGCCTTGAACTCAGCAATGCCCCTGTCTCTGCCTCCCGAGTGCTGGGATTACAGGCGTAAGCCACCATGCCCGGCACTGTGGTATGTGGTATTGATTGTTAGTGGGAGTGTCTCCACGCCTAGCATTTTATGTGGTCACCGGGGATCAAACTCAGGACCATGCGTTTGCGAGGCAGGCGCTGGAACCATTGAGCTAACCCTCCGGCCCTATTTTGTGTATTTTAAAAATACTTCAATACCTTCAAGTCAATGTACTACTTTATCTCTATTCCTCCTATGATTATATATCAAAAGGATTGACCCTGATTTATTAAAATCTTTGTATTAAATTTTCACATTTTTAAATTAAGTACTACTTTACTTATTTTAAATGGGAGATAATTATTTTATCATCAGAAAAATTATAAAAGCAAATTAATATATAACTTGCAACCAATCAGATTAATGCTTGCTGTGCATCATACTATAGTATCCCAGCCACAATATGCAAAAATGCTGTTTTTTTGCCCAAATCATTCCTGCTGATATAACATGAAGAAAATGCCCAAAATCTTTACAAACAAAAAATTAATTTGAATAATTTTCAAAATATAAGAAAACTTAAAATCTGAGTTAATTGCACCTTTTTTGTTGTTACATATTTTTCATTTAATTAAATATTCAGAAAACAAATGACTACAGCTAGCATGGAAAGTCAGACTCATTTTATTTGTTTCTATTATGATACATGTTTTAATGCAAAAATTCTGCTTAACTTTTTAAATTCAATTTAAGATGATTTAGAGATAAATGTTGTGCACTCTTCTAAAGTTCATTTTATTTAAGAATAGAACTGAAATATTTAAGCAACGTTCACGGTGATGTGCGTATTTTTTAATGTGGATATTTATGCAATAGTAAATGTGGTGAAGCATATAAGACTTGATTTCTTCAAGAATAATTATTAAGGGGGCCAGAGATTTAGCTCAGTGGTTCCAGCACCTGCCTCGCAAACTCAAGGCCTGAGTTCAATCCTGGTAACCACATACAATGCTGGGCGTGAAGACTCACACCCACCAGCAATCAATACCACATACCACAGTGCCGGGCGTGGTGGCTCACGCTGTAATCCCAGCACTTGGGAGGCAGAGACAGGGGCACTGCTGAGTTCAAGACTTGCCTGGGCTACATAGTGAGCTCAGAGCCAGCCTGAACTACAAAACAAGACCCCGTCTCAAAATAAAGAAATAAAGAATAAAATAAAATAATCAACAATAATTATTAAGGGCCTAGTATCTAGCTCAATGGCATGTGCCTGTTTTGCAAGTGCAGGGTCCTCAGTTTGATTCCTAGTATAAAAAATGAATAATTTTTGAAATGCCTGATTAGTTCTTTTATTGTATTTACATATTTCATTGGCAAGAAAGGATGGTGGCTTCAAAATTATTTAGTTTGATTTTCAGTTGCATCCCTTGGATTTTTGATCTACATATGTCATTTACCCTTTTTTATTACTTTATACATGTGAAATAAAGATTTATTTGTGTTATATTATTCTGGATGCTAAATAGGAAAGGTGGGTATCCATTAAACCAATTATTGATTAAGATTAAAGTCTAAAAGAGTTTTTATAGATTACAGAATGGTTTTCCATATAAAATTTAGCTTTCCATAAAACTTGTGCCAAAGATATGGAATTTGAAGTTAATAAAGAAATTAACTCTGATAAATAATTACAGATTGAATGCTACAGAAAAATATTTCAATTTCCCATGTAATTATGTTTCTAGAATAATTATGTTAACAAGTGAACTGAAAAGTACATAAAGTGTATTTTTTAATAAAATGTAATATTATTTGGCCATAATAAATGACTAATTTGAGTCATTTATACTCGAATGACTGTACTTTGGGGACATACTTATAAATGAATAAATAGTAATATAAGTAAATATAAAAGTAAGTAATATAAGTAAATAAATGTGTAAATGGCATATCTTCTCTGGTATGAGAAACTGAAGATGTAAATGAGTTCTAGAGTGTATGATAGGTATTGTGAAATGAAAATATTCGAAGGGAAATGGGGGTAGGAGTAAGTAAAAAAGGGAAAGAAAACATTTGGTGGTTAAAAAAGGGGAAGCAGAGCTGATATATATATAGATGGTGGAGAGTTGCAGGATGAGCAGGAGAATGGGAAAAATGAAAATTAGGTCGTGTCATGTACTGGTACAAACTTTCAATGTTGTTTTTGATCATGATGTGTATATAAGATGTATTAATAAAATCAATTAAAATTAAAAAGTACATAAACACACATCAGAATTGTGAAATTTGGCATTTAAGAGATTTTGAGATGCTGTATTTGGTTGAAACAAGACAGGTAAAAAGAATTCTAGAGTATAAATGGTGTGATGCTCTTACTGCATATTTTTTTCTGATTAAAGTTTAGCTGCACTGATTTACAGAGTAGATGAAAATATTGAACATAAAGACAATATCAGTGTTTTTAATTTCATACCATGTAATCCTGGTAAAAACAACACATACCTATGATTATAACATTGTCATAAAATCACCATATGTTTTTATTTGTAAGGCATATAAACATATGCTTCTATGAACTTATTTATCTCTGCAATCTTACAGAGGGATATGTCCTAAAAATCACACACTCCTCCATATAAATTATGGTTATACATCATTTTTAAAGTAAATGTTTTCATTTGAAAGTATTTACTTATATAGTTTCTTTAAAATTTGTATTAAAAATAAAATAATCATTGTAAGTAAAATTAATGACCATACAATTCATTTTTAACAGAGATACTTGGTTATAATAATACAAAAAGCTACCAACTGATGAGAGATTCTCATATGGATATTCACAACAAATGATGCTTAGATTTTCATACTGATACCGGAAATGAAAATGGCATCTGTCTTTCTCAGACATGAACACACAAATACAAATATACACACATTCACACACAACCACAATACACAAAAGAAAGAAAAGAGCTAGCTAAGAGGAAAACACATGTTCTCTGAGCATGTGATGATATAAAACCCAACAAATGCATAAGACTGATATTTTTGTGTTTTAGCTTTTTCCTTCAAGTTAAATTGATTTGGAATAAATATCACAACCAACTGCTTAACACTAAACTACTGTAAAATTTCTAAGCCATAAGGAACCATTCCTAAGAATGAAAATGTAATATTTCTAGGAGAAAACCAAAGTATTGCAAATAAAATGTCACAATAAAGCAAATAAAATTATTTTGTTGTAACTAGAGAGTAAAAATAACTGAATAGGCACTCTATGGTGTTAGATATTATGCACAATTATAAACTTAGCTAATCTGCCATCTGCAGAAATAAATTAGGCTATTACAAGGGAGTATAAGAAATGTATTTAATTACACATGTGGTCATGTGAATTTTTACAAGAGCAGAGGTCACTCTTGTAAAAACACTGACATTGAAAGACAACTGCAATATTTAGCCCTGACCCTTTTTTCACCTTACCACTCTCTTTATTCTCAGAATGACAGGATACATACATTGAAAGTGTCAGCTCTGCCGCCATCAGTTTCCAAAGCAGTTTGGCCTAACCGGTCAAACCATAACCATAATGTTGTGATAAGAGCAACACTACAGATTCTCTACAATTATTAGAGAGATGTAACTGGACAGAGAGAGTAAATGTCGCTGCAAGCTAAATCACACCGTGACAGTACTATGATTAGGTGGATGATTCATACCATTTGTTCATCTTATCAACAGTAACTAGACAAACAAGCTTTTGATTTTGTGACAGGTTTTTATTTTTATTTTATTCCTGTCATAAGTTAAAGTTTGGAAAATCAAGGATCAGTAAGATCTGTTAATTGACCACTTTTAACTTCACAAGGAAGGTCCTCAAAATGTGAGAATGAGGTCTTTTTGGAAAAGTTTATGATATATATTTAGAAGATCTTAGCCATGTTACGAAATGCTATTATACAAAATATTACCAAAATATAATAAAGTAAATTACATATGATATGACTTACCGTGTATAATGAAAATATCAGGTGTATTTCTCCTTTGGGTATACAAACTCATAGGAACTTAGTTTATATCAGAAGTCTTTTCTAAGTAAAGTCATTATTATGACAAATGAGTTCTTCCATTTAAAGGATTTTCCACAATTTCTTTGGCCAAAACTATGAAAAACTCTAAAATCTCCCAATAACACCAGATTCCAATACCAATTATGGCAACTGTTAGCCTTGGGGCTTGGATAAATTATTTAACTTCTCTCATGGGCAGTTTTTAATGTGAAAATAAAATAACATCTGTAAATGAAAACGAACTTCTGTCATATACTGGTATAAATTCCCCAATGTTAAAATGCACCAATAAAGAATTTGATTTTTTAAAAAATTTGGAAAAAAAAACATAGCATCTGTAGCTTAGAGTAGTTATACTGGTTAAATAACATAACTAAAAGAACTTCAAAATAATTTGTCCTTATGGGATTTCTATAGACTTATTACCTCTCATACTAAGTAACTTGAATTTCCAAGGAGATGACTCATGTAAACAAATGTGTCATTGCCTTACCATTCAAATAAAATATTAATATTAAATTGACTAGTGTGAGAATATTCCAAAGATGATTTCTCTATGGCCTCACTAGCACCAGATGTAACATTGCTTGTGAAGCTAAAATCTTTGTAATTTTAAGAAAATGGAATTCAGGTACTACCTGTACTCTTTCAATTTACTGCTTTACAAAATAGTTCATTAGTCTTTTGATCAGTACACAAAGCCTAGTATCACGACTCAGAATACCTGCCTTGCAACCGCTAGGTGAAATTGTTTCAATATCTGCGCTCAGGAGGTACACAAAATAGACGTCTACCCTTGAAAACTTTAACATTTTAGGAGGTTTCTAGTTCTTTCATCACTTTTCTGTATTAACTCCATGACATATCTATTTTCAAAGGCCTTAAAGGCATTCTTTTAGGATTTAATAAAATCTGGGTGGGAAACTTTAGTTTAGTGCCTTATATATAATAAGAATTCAATAAATTAACATTACATTTACATTTCCATCATTTTATGTGGTAGCTCTTGAGGGTAAAGCCCATTTCGCCAATCTGCATCTTAGAATATAGTGACTAACCCTGGCCATAATCTCTTAAATGTGGAATTATTATTCCACATATATTATTATTCTACATTGTAATTAATTATATTAATTGTATTAATTAATAATTAATTATTGTTCCACATTGTAATTAATTTTACAGAAAAATTTTTACATAATTTAGGATTATTTTACTTTAGTTGACAGAGAACACAAAGGATTTCAAGAATACTAGTTTTACTCAGCCATTGGAATAGGTCTTGACCATGACTTTTTTCTCACTGGGAATGGCTGAGATGTGCACAGTTTCCCATTCTGTTTCTCACTCTGGCCCATCTACACAATTTAATTCTGTGGGAAGCACCTCTTTTTTTTCATAATTTTGTCAAGATTCTATAATGGCTCCAAATTGGAAAATCAGAATGCTTGACAGAATGACGTGTATCATTATATACTTTGTCTTATTTTCTGCTTTTCTTTCATTTATTTATTCTGAAAAGGAATGTTGGGCTTAATATTTTCCTTCTCAATATGGTAGATTCTTTTTTCTGTAATATTAAAGCATTTAGTTCTTTCATTTTTGCAGTCCAATTCTAAACATGTTCCTGCAAATACTCTGTTTTCCTGTATTTCAACTTGAATTCACCCTAAAAAGAAACACAAGCAACACATTATTTTTTCGGTACTTATTATTTCTTTGTATTTTTGCATCTTTTTCTATAGTGTGATATTAACACCAGAAACCTCCTTTAGTGTAGTTTCTAAGAAATGAAGCAAAATATAACATGTATTAATCCTTTATTCTAATGATGTCTCATTCTTATTCTTCTAACATTATGATACTTATTTATTTATTTATTTATTTATTTATTTATTTATTTATTTATTTATTTATTTATGAGGCAGGGTCTCACTTTGTAGTTCAGGCTGGCTCTGAGCTCACTATGTAGGCCAGGCAAGCCTGGAACTCAGCAATCCTCCTGTCTCTGCCTCCTGAGTGCTGGGATTACAGGCGTGAGCCACCACGCCCGGCACTGTGGTATGTGGTATTGATTGCTGGTGGGCGTGAGTCTCCACACCCAGCTTTGTATGTGGTTACAGGGGATCGAACTCAGGACCTGGTGCTTGGGAGGCAGGCGCCAGAACCACTGAGCTAACCCTCCGGCCCAACATTATGAAATTATTAACTGAAATACTAACTTAAATGTTCGCTGCATTTTTGAGATGATGATAAGGAGGAGGAAGAGAAATGGCAAAAAGAAAAGAAGGATGCTAATGATTCCTATTCGTTATAATTTGTGTATATATTCAATGTTTTTTTTGCCACCTTAAGAATTCTGTGCAACGTTTCTTGGGTTGCAGACTTGTTGAAAACATATTTTTTCAGCCTTTGGTAAGGAAATATAGGACTTTTTTCCTTTACACTTAAATATATTTTCACTTAGTGTAAAATCTAGCTTGCTTTTTGCCTTGAAATGTAAGTCAACTGAAAATTGGATGATGAAGATTTTTTAATAAAATGCAGTATTACTAAGCCATTAAAATGATAAGCTAGAGTCATTTATACTCAAATGGATATACCTTGAGGATATACTCATAAATGAAATAAATAGGTCACCAATGTATAAATACTTTATTGTTTCACTAGTATAAGAAACTGAAGGTATAAATGAGGTCCAGAATATGAAATAGGTATTGCGAAATAGGAAGCACATATTTAAAGGGAAAAGGGAAAGAACAATAGGAAAAAGTACAGAAAGGAAGAAAAAACTTGACGGTAAAAAAGAAAAAACAAAGCTTATGTATATAGGGATGGGCGTTGTAGGGAAGAGGAGTGGGGAAAAAATGAAAATCAAAATACATCATGTACAGATACAAATTCTCAATGTTGAATGTACAAATAAACTCAAAAAAGATGAAAAATAAAAAATTACATTGTCTTCTAGCTTCAGTGATTTATTCTAAGAATTCTACACATACTTATCTGTGTTCATCTGTTTTCTTTTCTCTTGGATTATTTTCTTATTGGGATTTAATGTTTCTTTTATTATTAACTTAGTTTTAATAAATTGTGATTCATTTTTATTTTATTTTCCTTTTCATATCTCATAGATTTTATATTATACCTATTAAGTTAGTTTTAGCTATTGTTTTTTTTTTAAATTTTGTCTCCTTAAGACTATATTTATATGAGTTAAATTAAAAAGATATGCATAAGACCTTTTTCTTCAAAAATGTTTTCCTTTTGATTGTTCTGTTTCCTATTTTCCATTTTTATTGTTCCATTTCTCATATTTAAAGCTATTTTTTCTCCTTAGCATGTAAACTGATGTCTGTTGTCAACATTTACAAAAAATTTCATTATAAATAACTTATTTTTCATCTCATTATTATATCATATAGATTTTAAAATACCTTATTTCCACATTATAGCTAATTTCCTTCAACAGACTGGCCATTTGGGGATACTAATAGTAGTTATTTTGAGACTCTTATCTTTTTCATGGATTTTTCCTGTCTATTTTTAACATACTGTTCTCCTGTTTATTGATCATATTTTTCTACTTCTGTTCATAAATACTTTTTACTCTTTTTAGTGTCATCAAGTTTTTTTTTTCTCCTGCATGTATATTCGTTATTATTTGTAAAGCAATAGGATTTGTTCAACAGGCTACTTCTAGAAGAATATTTTATGGCATATATTTTATTACTGTTGGTAGAGCACAGCTTTGACTCCACTGCTTCTGAAGCAAAACTAAAAGTCACAATCTCACTGGCCCAATTATTTACATAAAAGATGGCCAAAACTTTTACTTTTCAGTATTTTTTATAATGAAATGTCATGGCTTGAGTCTGGATATCACCCAAAAGCTTCATGTCCACATAGGTAGGGATTATTCAGAGGTGGCTGAATGTAGAGTGTGATCAACTCATGGTCCAATGCTAGGATCAGTGGTGCAAGGATTAAGAATGAGTAATTACTAAATCTGTCCACTGATTGATTTGGAACCTCCCTAATCCTGATACCCTGGTTATAATATAAGAGAAAGAAGAAAGCATATCTTATTTTGCTTGCTTTGCAAACTTCTGTCATCCATGAACTATTTTTCCCCATTATATCTGCCATGCTACCTTGCCTTGGAGCCAACTGATTATAGACAGAAACCTCTACAAACTGTGATGTGAATAATACTTTCCTCTCTTAATTTAGGGTATCGGGTTATTTTTTTTCTTAGCCATGAGAAAAGTAGCTAAGATAAATAATATACCAAGAAAGATAAAAACAACAATTTATCAAACAGATTGAATACATGAATTGACTACTTGCAACAAACCTTGTTCAAACAACATGGAATAATGAATATGTAAACAAAAGTGCTGCCAGAGTGATGCTCAGAGCAAATTCATTAAGTGTTTAACATAATGTGTTAATAATCTGAATATTAAATGTGCTCATCCCATGCTAAGTCATGAAACTAATGATCTTTATCTCTGTTTGGGCTCCAAAATTTTTAAATCTTATGCAATAATTATTGTTTCGATTTGTCTTATAGAATTTCATGCTGTGCTTCCTCAAACTGCTCTTCAAACCAAGGCTATTGATTGTCATTTGCAGAATTCTGTAGATGTTTTCCTATCTCATATTGTACCCTTTATTACAATGTCCCTAAAACTGTAGCCAATTTGATATCCTTGAAAATCCAGAATATTCTCCCTGATGTCAAAAGACCAATGGAAATTTGGAGAGGAGGACCTTCTTGAAATATGATTTGAAAATTTGTCTAGAAGAAACCTAAGGAAATAGTAGGTCTCCATTTCCAACATGTCTCAGGCTTAAATTGTCTGTTTTGCAATGACAGGAAGAGTAGTTCTATATATTTTGTACTGTTCTGTGGGCTTAATTACAGCCAGTCTTTTGCACATGAAAGAAACAATTGTACTCACTCTGTTTTAGACTCTTTGCTGTTTACTCTCCAATGCTCAAAAGGTAAAATTCCATGTTTTGTTTGTATTTTAGTAAGTTGTATAGAGCTGAGAATGCAATTTGCAGAGAAAACAGAACATAACCTATAACACACAGGAGGAGAGAGAGAGCAAGAGCTAGATATTTTCCCTGAAGAATTAAAATCATCACACCACAGAGATATGTACATATTAATGACTATAGTAGCACAATTTATCATAGCCAAAACTTGGAAAGAGCCCCTATGCTCATCACTGGAGGAATGGGTAAAGGAAATGTTATATTTCCATACTGTGGAATACCACTCCTCCAAAATGGAGGATACACTTGAGATGTTTTTAGGGAAGTAGATGCATTTCAGGACCATAAGGTCAACTGAAATAAGTCAGGCACAGGAGTTTAAATAGTGTGTTGTTTCTCTTGCTTGAGAAACCCTAAGGGGTAGATAGGAGCAAGATGGAGGAGAGCTGCTGGGATCTACAAGGAACTTGTTCAAATGGGAAAAAGAAGGGTGGAGGGTGAATGGAAAGAAGAAAGGGATTTTATAAAAGAGAATGAAAGAAAAGTGGAAATTAAAGCTTTTGTAAATGCTGATAAAAGGACTCAGGAAGGGATGGCAATGGAAAAAAAATGAGGAATTAGGTTATATTATATAGAGGTATAAATTTCTTAGGTTACTGTGATCATTATGTGTGGGAAAATATACAAATAAGAAAATTTTATTTTTTAAAACAAGAAATACTACAAATGAATATTTTCAAGTTTCAAACAAATATCCAACATTGCCTCCTGGAACATATTTATCTGGCAGATCTTAGGGGAAAAAAATTGTGATTTCTAGATATCTACACCTTTATATATTCCTATAGTAATGAGTTTATCTATTAAAATTTTGACTGTCCATAATTGTAATTTCCCATGTAAATTTGATATTTTCTTTTCAAATGTATTTCTAGCAGTATTATTCATAATGTAATTATTTAAATAAATTTCTAAATCATTCTCATTTTGTGTAAATAATGAAGTTAAAGGTGACTATGGTAATGCTAGTAAATACTAAAAATGTTCTTGAATACTTAGAATTTTCCATTCCTGACATAAAGCCTTACTATATGTTGTCAGTTTTATTCATGTAACACAATTCTAATGGTGAAAAAGTCCCTCATGATACAATTAAGAACTAATTAATTTGTATCCTAACTACATTATCTATTACTAAAGCTGGTGTTAATAGGTTGTGAAATCTTTTGTAGAACTGCCAATAAATGCTAGGGCAGAAATAGACATTCTTAATTCACTTAATGAGTATTATCTCTCTGGATCTAGTCATCTTTCCATAGATGTTTAGAATTCTAGTGAGGTTGAAATCCAAATTCTGGAACATTCGGTACTATGTTGTAGGTAGTGACTTTGTATGTACTCTGTTCACTAGGACCTGTCAAGTAGTAATGAGTCTCCCATAACAGACATTTGTCTGCTTCAGTCTTAATTTAAGGGCGGATCTAGAAAGGGCACGGTGGGAATGTTATTTTTCTCTACCAGCTGTGCCATGGTAATAAAGTTGTGCTTTTCAATAGATATAGGCTGTATTTCTGCCTTCCTATCCTCGAACCCTCCAGAACTCACCACATTCCTGCCATAACTAGCTCTGAGCACGCTAAGCTTCAAAGCCTTTCTAATAAATTCACTTTTTAAATTGGGCTGAGTTCTTTTCTGTCTCTTGTCATCAATACTCCAAAAGTGATAGACTTTGCTTGCCCTCAACAGCAACTTTGAATGCTATAACAATGATGTGTCTTACTTTAAAAGCCTGATTTACAGTGTCATAAAGGAGCTAAGCACAATCTGTAATAGATACAGGCTGCTGGCTAGATGCCCAAGCTACCAAAAGCACGTTTGATGAAACAGGAGGGAGAGGAGATCATGTTTCTCTATGGCTTGTTGAAGTCTTATTTATCTACTGTGGGGAAGAGTTACTAGTGAGAGTGATAAGGTATTCTTACAAGCGGTGAAGTAATCTCTCAGGGTTACATACATTTGACTCTACAGGGCTTAAAAATGATTTATCACTTTCACTAAATGAGAAATATTAGAACATGTTTCAGAGTAGTGTTGCTGGAAGTAAGAAACTCATACAACTAAGGTATAAAATTCAATACATATGAATTTTGAATTACTATTTTAATTAATCATTATAAATTCCTACATTCTAGACATTCATACTAATAATTGTTAATTTGAAAATTCTAAAGCTACCGTAAAGAAAAGCTAATTAAATTGCATTTTAAAATATTCTGGTTATTTATGTTTAGCCTCCTACCCTGTTAAGGTCTTTGAAGACAGAAGAATCAACTCATTCACTACTGCAGTTTAACGGGTACAGAGCAAATGTTCGTTAATTAGCTGCTCAATGCATTGTGGGCAAACTTGAAAACTAGAGTGTAAGAACCAGCCTAAGAGCTCGGCTCGCACCTGACCAAGGGGTGACGAAGATAAAAGATCAACAGAAACAAATTAAAATGGGATCTGGGGGTCGTGTCTCCTTTGACATAGAGCCCCGAATGGTTGCCACACTAGGCTTTATTCACTCAGGTACAGGCACGAGCAATTAGAATTCACAGGATTCACCTGTCCCCGCCCTCCACGGCCCTTCTCCAGGTAAACAACTTGATCCCCGCTGTTTGTACTTTTCCCTGCAGCGTGTTAACACTCTCGCATATCCTCTTTCTTCTCAGTGCTCACCGAAGAGATCAATTGAGGCTCATTCTTCCCATCTTATCTCCACACCTGAGAAAATTCTGTTCAATCTATTGCGGTAACAAGTATTACTTGCTTTATAAATGTATCCCAGATCAATGTGTTAGTCTGGTTTTAACAAAATCTCTTTATCTTAAGTAGACATCTATAATTCTTTCAATTTTTCTATAATACTTTTTTCTGCAGTATCTTATCATTTAAATACTCATTATCATAATATTTAACATAAATGTGATTGTTACATTTCCTTAGATAAAAATCATTACCATTCCATCATTTTTCCAGAATGAAAGTATTAATAATTGCATAGCAACTGAAGTTCACAATTGTGTCCTCTCAATTCCTCATACCGTGCTACCTTTGGCATCATTCCTAGCACGTAGTTTCCTCTACATGACCTTGGACTGCCTCTTCTGGCCTCTACCTCTCAAGATCCTTTTCCACAGTTTGCATTGTGTTTGTTTTTAAGGAATTTTCCCCCCAGTACCAGGGACTGAACTCAGGACCTCGAGCTTGATGTGGAGCTGCAGTCCCACTGAATTACATCCCCTGCCATCGCACTGCCTTCAAATAGCAAACTTCTATTTTTCTTCCAGAGTTCAGTGAAAATAGTTCTTTCTAATCTTTTGGTTATGAATGAAATTATGCCATCTTAAGAATTTTCTTTACACCATATTTTAACGTTGGAAATTGTAATGTCTAGATCACTTGTTAATGTCTCTATTCTCCTCGTGGGTGCGGGATCATGTTCATTTTTGTCCATGACCATCTATCTACATCCTGATGTGACACTTTGGGTATCTGCATAAAGTTTGACTGAAAGAATTATATAATGAATGATGCCCCTACATGTTTCAACAGAATTAAACATTCCAGAAGAAATTTACAAATTTGAGAAGAAGCAAATGACACTTTTTCTAATGCAACATTCTTTGACAGCTGCCCCAGGATCTGAATTTGCTGAGCACCTTCTTTAACTTGATGAATCTAATAGTGTCTTCATAACAATAACTCACCAAATCCAACACCTTAAAAAACAATTTTCGGGATCATCAGAATACTACTAGAGTATATGGGTTTCTCCAGGCGGTATGAAATTACCATCAAAAATGGGTCTAGAATTGAAATATTGTATAGTCTAGCTTCAAAATTGTTAAAAAATTAAGATAAAAAAGACTGAATATTGAATTCAGACATTAAAGGAAATCAGGTTTAAAAGGCAAGGTAACATTTATAGAGTAGATTGTACAAAGGCTACATTGACTTCTCATCCACAGGTGTTTTGGATAGAAATTATCTTTAATAAAATATATATTTCATAAAATAGAAACAAAAAATGTGTAAATGTTAAAATGTAACATCAAGAAAGACTTTCTCCTTAACAAATCTCTCCATAGATAGATAAGTTTTCAGAGGAGAAAGTATTCTACTATGTACCTGATTTTATTTCTGATAATGATCAAAGGAGATGAAGGAGATATGAATTAAATGTGCAATGTTAGATAACTTTCTGAAGCAAGAAGAAGAATACAGGGGATATTACTGAAAATTTGAAGGAAAGGTGAATATGAAGTACTATATTATATACATAATAAACTTCCTATTTTTAGGTGCTCCAGGGTGGTCACATAAGAGAAGATCCTTATTTTTATGTAGTGAAAGTGTTTGAGTATTAAAAATATGACCAGATATAGATGCATAGTAGAAAGGACAGAAAGGGAGGAGAGGAGGGCAAGATAAAAGAAGGAAAGAAAGAGGAGGCAAATAAGAAAAAACAAGTAGTTGTTACATCCACATAAATAAAATTGTATGACTCTTGGAAAACTTTTGTAAAAAGGAAGTTATAAAAATCAGCAAATTTCAAGAAAAATCAATGAATTTCAAACAGTGCATTGCAGTACAATGATATGTATGGAATAATACATAAAAATATAAGTAAAATACATCAATATAACAATATATCTCACAGGGATGTTTCTGAAGATAATTATTTGGTTTAGGATGGCTAAA
>PVIC010037810.1:0-17927 GCA_004025085.1 Thryonomys swinderianus | reverse complement strand
AGGAAGCATGCACCATGTCTTGGGGCTAGAGCCAACTTGACATAATGTCACTGCTGCTGTATTTTTCTGATCGATGTGAATCATACATGAGGATCAGAGAAATACTCTCATTTGGTTACAGAGAAGCAAAGTCACATTGGCAAACATTATGTAGGCAAACAGGGCAGATAACTGGGTCTGTGGCAGCAATCTGCTGCACCCCTACTAATGGACTTTCACGGGTTCTTTTATCCCCTTTTTATGTAGTTATTAGTACAATGGATCTCACTCAAAATACCATTCAGCCCATAGGCTGGCTGTTCCTCTTGGCTAAAAACATGTAGTGTCCTCTCCATGAACTTAGTGCTTCTCATTGTCTATCTCAAAAATGCAAGCTATAGAAAAAATTCATAAAAGCAGAAAGCTAAGGTGACTCTTCATGCAGACTAAAATCTCAGGAAAGACCAAAGCAGTCCTACAATGTGTTAAATGCAAAGGGAAGACAATTGCCAACTATTAACAAAGGAGTGGAATTGGAAATCTCACACACTACCTGTGGGAAAGTTGATTAGTACAACCACTTTGGATAACTGTTTGGCATTTTCATAAGGGCTGACACATCTATTCCATGACCCAACAATTCCAGTCCTAGGTATGGATCCAGCAGAAAAATTAAATGAGCTCATCAAGAATATAGAAGTACTTATAATAGTAACAAGTGAGCATCTCACATCTTTTCCAACACAGAATTAGTAAAATGGGTACCTATATTATTGTATAATTTTATAATAGAATACTATATGGTAGTGAAAAAACTCAATGATTTGCATGCCTTCTCTAATATGATGATGAATTTCACAAACTAAAGAAAACATGTCATCTATTTATGTTCATTACCAGTCAAAACTAATTGATTGTGTTGGAAGTAAATGAGATCTTTCTGTGTGGAGGAAGATCAGGGATGTTTGGGAGTGCTGGTAATGTTCAATTTGTTGATCTGAGGGCTATGCATGTGAAGTGTATATTAAATAAGGACTCCAGGACTTTGCAGGGAAAAGTGGGATCCTCTTATATGAATATCATGCTCCATTGAAATGGCTTTCAAAGAGGATTTATACAAGTGGTCAGGGGTGAGATCAACATTAGTATAAGCCTAGTTTGCTCTTTCACCTGGAACACCATTCTTGATTTCAGTGAGTCCCAGGTTCTTATCTTCACAATGGTGTTAATTTTATATTATCATGGGTTTTATGAGGATTAAATTTTAAGATATGTGTAAAGTCCTCCATGCCTCCTCCTTGCTGTGGAATGTGGTTGAATTGCATTGTGCATTGTGCATATTCACTGTACAACATCACAGTATGATACTGTTTGAAATTACATCCTCAAAGTTGCCTTCAAGAAGAAAAGAAACTTTCCAACTCTTCTGATTTCATTCCTTCTAAGTGTGGATATTCTGTTTTGTGTGTTATATCTTAACCAGGTTTTAATTTCATGTATCATTATCCGATCATCTCCAGTGCTTAGTCTCCCGTTTTTTGGTTTAGCTGATCATTTTGCTGTTAGTGCATTTTCAGTAATTATTAACAGTCATTTGGAGTAATTGACTCCTTCAGGGACTTTATAGCAGCAAAGTTATTACTTTAATGAATGAATAAAGTAGCACAAAAACTTCATCCAATTTAGGGACTCAGCACCATTCATCTTCAGCCTTGAGTTTCCAAAAGCTCCTCAGGGATAACTGGGTGACTCATGCAGGAACAGCCAGTCCCGGCTTCTGACTGCTGGTGCTGGAGTGGGAGCCTGGCGTCTGTGGGTGGCATGAGCAGTAGGAAACCCTGACTCCACTTCTGTTCTTGTTCTCAAGCTCTCTGAGGCCACCTCAGTAGAAAGTGGAGGGCGAAGGGTTGCAGGTGACTTCAGAGACGCTGGGGAAGTTGTCTTCTCAGAGCTACTTTCTATGGCAGCATTCACGTGGGCTATGTGTGATGTGTGTGTACACACACACACACACAGACCATGTTGTGAGATTAATTCTTGTCAGCCAGCCAAGAATAAAACCTTCATGAGGCCCCAGCTTTAATAGGAGGAAAAATACCTCAGGGGCTTAATGAGATGAAGAAGTTAGCTTTATTCCACAATTTTGCTTAGACTTCTGGGCTGCTCTTTCATATCCTAACCTAAAGAATAATCAAAAATAGTTCAGGCCCCAAAAAAGGAGATATGAGGAGGGTGCTTTCTCAGCATACAGCACCTGCCTAGTATGAGTGAAACTCTCAGTTCACTCTCCAACACACACACAAATCATTTAGAAAAGAAGTAGGATAGAGAAAGGGCACAATTATAACAATAACAAAGCAGTGCATATACACTGAAAAATGTGTTGGAGATTTCAGGAATATTCAGTCTGTATTCCTCATAATGGCAGTATGCTCCTTGCCTTTTTATATATGAGGAAACAGAGGCTCAGAACAGTAGACTGGATCTCAAGTCTCCAGAACCTCACTGGGACATTTTTGTATCCCTCTCACTCAAGTCCATTGAAAGTCTTATCATGAATGGGCAGTTAATATTGTGAAGGACATAATGGGGCTGCAGCAAGAACCATAGAAATGAAAATGAGAATGAAAACCAAAGTTAAGGTAAAGGATCTATGGCTTGATAAGTCATAGAGTAATAATAGTATGCTGGGGGGACTGGCATTTTAGAAGCTTATTCATAAGTCAAAACAAGATGAAAGAATGAGATCTCTTGTTATATACTAGTATAAATTTCCAATGTTGAGTGTGATTGTGATGTGTATATAAAATGTACCAATAAAGAATTCAAAAGAAGTCTAAAGAGAAACTCATAGAAAGAGGTTGAAGATTTGGAGAAAAGACCTGGACACAAGGCAATAACACATCCTAACTTGATCTTGTTCAATGGATGAATGTGCTCAGTCATGACCGGTCTCATGATTATTCATTCAGGTAACTGCCAAAACAGAACTATTGGATATTATTTCTTGAGAAGAAAGCATGGAGGAGTAAAGAGCAAAGGTGGAGGTTTGAATCTAGAAACATTCACTTTTTCACTAGGAGGTGGTAAAATAGAAGAGCTTGGAAAATAAGAAATAGGATAAATGGCACATTAGGAAGTCTTGAGTTAAGTTTCCAGAATGCTCCTGGTGGGTAAGAAGACTAAGAATGTAGAATTGTCACTTTCACGGTTACTTAATGATTTTAAAGTTTCTCCTTGCTGGAGGTGGTGGGGAGAAGTTTGTAGGCGATGGATTAGGTTCTTACACTCTGGTCTTTTGTTGAGACTCTAGATGGCAGGGTTGTAGCTCATATATGATTTGCGATATCTAAAGACTATGATGTAGAAAATAGGAAGGTCTTATTTCATCGAAGGTCTTTTTTCTTTGTTTTGTGTTTTCTTTCATTTCTAAGAAAAGGGAAAAATCTCTGTTATGGACAGAAAGCAGGAGGAATAGTGGAAAGTGTCATTTGCACAAGAGGGTATGCAGCGAGGGGACCGTGTCAGGGCAATCCAGAGCCGCGCTGCCTAGGTGTGCCCGGGCCTGAGGGACTCACAGGGGAACAAGCTGACTGAGGCTCCTGGGGGCCCCACTCCCGGACGTGCGCAGCTCTGGCCTCTGGGTGGCCTTGGGCATTTGCAGCTCTGATGAGCTGAACTGCACCCTGGGCACCTCTGTGCCACCCCGTCAGGCTTCCTTCAGCTGGAGCTCTCAACTCCCTGGATCTCTGGGGCTTCGTCTCTCTTGGCCTTGGAGACGTATCACCTTGATCTAATTTCGCAGCCTCTTTTCTTGCTCTCAAAACAAGAAGTGCACAGGAGTGTGTTTTAGACCGCTGTCTCTACTCAGCACTCTACATCAGCTTTCTAAGTGGATTTCCTGGCTTCTACCCACCCGTACGTGCCTGTCATTCTTCCTAGTTCTATATGGAAATTTCTCCTCAGTCATCCGTACTTTCTATCTTGTCTCAAAACTGTCCATTCTTTATCTCATTCCTGAGAATCATCACTCTGCCCTGACTGATGGGCCGCACACCCCACAGTCACCGCCTCTCGTCGCTCAACACGGGGCTGGGTACTTGTCTGTCCAGAGCACCGCGATCCATGATCCGTTCCAGCTCCTTGCTTGAATCTGAATGTGAATGATCCAGTGAGGCAGCTTTGGAAATATTTGGAAACAACTAGAGAGGCGTAATGTTGCACTGAGGTGTGATATAAGAGAAAGGAAGTATTAACTTGATTGAGTGAGATAATTCTATTGTGGTTACATGGGAAAATGTACTTACTTATTTGACAATGAATACTGAATTTGTGGAGGCAGCAGGAAATGTCACAATGAATGCAAATTTCTCTAAGCTGGAAAAAGAGATGAAATAAACATGCCAAAATAATTAAATCAAAGGATGTTAGTTCTCACCGTGCTATCCTGTCTGCTTCCCTGTACAACTGAAAACTTTGAAACTTAAACCGCACACAATAAAAGAAAAAGCAATAGTCTTCCAAAGTTGTGGATTTGATGATCAGCTGTTGAAATGTTGAATATTCATGGAAATAACTATGTATTAAAGCACTTATTTACTGGTTATAAGATTACTGACTATTGTGATTTTGAACTTGTTCACTAGCCCAGACTTAATAGCTGATCAATTCCCTTAAGTTGATTCCTATTTTGATTGGTATCTGGGTGGACTTGCCTAACAGCAGTTCCTTCTCCATGCCGGAGATTGTCACAGTCCATTTGCAGCATGAAGGCAGCAGATGGTAGCACAAACGCTCACACTCCTGCGTGGAGGGTGTTCTGCTAGGATTCCTGTGGTCCTAGAGCCAGGTCTTTGGCAGCAGGAGGAGTGAGGCAGTTTCAGTACAGGTTTCCTGGCTCTGCACTTCAGGAGGCTTGAGAAATCTAGGTTCTGATTCCCTTCCAAGTGGAGAATTAACCTCAGGACAGATGTTTTGCTTGACTGTCTGTCAGTCTCCCAGATACTGATGGTTTTACCTTCCAGGCTGTAGGGGAACATCGCGGGATAAAGAGAGGACATGTTCAAAGAAAACTTAATAAGCAGCAGCTGCCTTTTTCCATCAGCAAGGCCTTCTTGCTCTGTGATATGTTCCCTGCTTGTCTTCTCCCTATTTGCTAACACCAGCTGGGTTGCTGGAAGCCAGGGAAGGTTTAGGTCTGGTGATTCTGTGTCTTGAGACCGGCAGATCATGGCGAAGAATGAGCGAAGCAAAGGGGGCAGCTAAGGCTCCGAAATGGAAAACTAGGATTCTGTAGGAATTTGAGGAGATGCATAAAAAGGGCCCTTTT
Organism: Thryonomys swinderianus; assembly: GCA_004025085.1. Lineage (NCBI taxonomy): Eukaryota > Metazoa > Chordata > Mammalia > Rodentia > Thryonomyidae > Thryonomys > Thryonomys swinderianus. The sequence goes on along the minus strand of PVIC010037810.1, from coordinate 12,619 downwards.
GGCAAGGAGCCACCGCCATTCAGGAGCCACAGTCCCAGAAGTACGGCAGTAAAAGAAAGGTGTTGAGCAAACTTGACTTTTGTACCTGCTCACCTACTTCCTGGACACCCACAAGCCTTCTTCCACTGCAGAACAAAACTAGGCTCTCTCAACTGCATCTGCTGGGGAATGTGCGTTCCTACTGCAACCATGTGTCACCTAATGATGGGGACACCTCTCAAGAACTGTGTCCTTAGGACACTTCCTCAGGGCGTGAACACCATAGTGTAAACTGGGGTGGAAAAGGGTGACTCTGCAGCATAGCTTCCTGATACAGTCAAGGCACAATGAATATGAGATGTGTAAGACTGCCGATAGCGTGACGATGAACACTGTTTACAGTATACTTTGCTTTTAAAAGTAGAAAGCATACAGCCTATCATACAGTAATGACAAATATATAGTATAACAAACATATAGGAGGAGGGTGTAGCTCAGTGGCACTACACCTGCCTGCCAGTACAGGGTCGTGAATTCAATTTCCCATACCAGGAAAAACAAGAACAGCAAAACCGTCTAAGCAGTAACATATTTATTAGCATGATCATTAATGTTATTTATTGTACGTAATCACATTATATGATGGGCAGAACAATTTTCCCTGCTGGTGGTGACCAGCATCATCACGAACAGTTGAATTCCCTTCTTAGGACAGCTATGATATCATTCATCTATAGCAGGATTTTAGCTCCATTATAATTATATGAGTTTAGAATCATCATTATGTGACACATGACTATTCTCTCAGAAGTCTACTTATTGTTTCCTGCCTTAGTTTAGTTATGAAATGGGAAAAAGTCATGGAATTACCTGTCCTCTAAGCTTAGCTTAGATTTTCACCCATCACCTGAATGAATTAGCTGGAGAACATGACTAAGACATTAGAGCATGTAAAGCTATTTAAAATACTGCCATGAGCAATCCAAAGGAATATTAATAAAATCTTAACTTTGGTAGTGTGTTGAGAACACAATAGAAAAGTATTTTATCTATTAAAAAATGACTGATTTTATGTGAAATCTGTTTAAAGGTAATTCTGGTTATTGACTTTTATCCAGAACAGAAAGAATGCTTCAGTTGAAAATTATTTCATTTTGATTTTAAAAATAGAAATATTGGCTATAGGTAATTATTACCTGAATAATAGCATATTAACTAAAAAGAAATATGACATTTTCAAAAGAGAGACATTTTAAGTAAAAAAATATTGACCTGCAGGGATCAGTGATGTGCAGATTCAAAGAGATTAACAAGTTATCACATTATTATAATCAACTTTTTATTTTGGGGTACTGAGGATTGAACATGAGACCTTGCACTTTTGAGGCAGGTACTGGAACCACTGAGCTAAATCCCTGGTCTTAACAAGTAATTACATTACCACTGAGTTTCTAGGAATGATCTGTAGCTGAAGGATAGTCAGGAAGCTGCAGTTTAGGTGACCAGGACACATTTGTGTGTGGATGGTCACTTAGAGGTGTGAAGACTATAGAACCCTGCCTTCAGAATTTGACTGCATATGAGAATCACATGAATAGGTTTAAAAAATATTGTTACTTGGATTCTACCTCCAGTGATGCTGCCCTCGTTGCCCCTGCGATGAGGCCGAGGCATCAGGATTTGGTAGAATTTCCCAGGAGAATCTATTGTGTGCAAGCAGTGGGAACAAGTGTTTTGAAGTGAAGGATCATTTCCATCTGGAGAATCTGGCTGCATGGACAGGTTCTCATCCCTGCCCTTAAGGAGGTCTCTCAGTGCCTTACTGTTTCCTTTTCTTTGCCTCTTAAGCATTTGTTCTACTTAGAAATTTTTGTCTTTCTTCCTTGAAAGTGAGCTAACCACAACAAACAAAAGGAAATAAGTGATTATTGCATCCAGGCAGTATACAACCACCACCAGTGATAGCTATCTTAATTTATGTAAGTAGCTCAGTAAACTAACTCTGGGTTAAGAGCCAAGGAACACCCACCCCCACACATACCCCATCTCCTGCAAACACTAAGCTGGTTCATCCATATGGTGGCTTTGGTCTAGAGAGCAAGACCCTTGTTCCCCAAGTTTGCTAATGTCTGATGGAAGTCACTTTAGGCCACATTCTATTTCAGCTTGTTTATTTGAATGGTCAGACTTTTGAAGACAAATATTGTATTGTATGGTAATATACCAGTGATCGGTAAACTATGGGCCGTGGCCAAATCCAGCCCACTGCCTGTTTTGTGAAACACATTTTATTGGAGCACAGCCATGTACTCGCTGCCTATGGTTGCTTTTGTACTGTAACAACTGTGTTGAATAACTGCAAGGCAAACATCTTTAGTATCTGGTTACTTATATAACTGGTGACCAGCCTCTGTCGTGCAGGCATTTTCATGCTGAAGTGTTAGCATTTTTTCACTGTGAAAAAGTCATTTCATAACACTGCTGAGGCTTTACTCCTCCTAATATCTATCTTCTTCTAAAGACATAGGTGCACCCATGTTCATAGCAGCTCAGTTGGTGATAGCCCAATCTTGGAAACACCCAGATGCCCATCAAATGTAGACTGGAAAAAGAAGATGTGTGTGTTTTTTAAAATAAAATCGAGTATTACTCTGCCATAAAGAATGACATTTCATTCATTTATGTGCAAATAGACACACCTTGAGGACATACTAATAAGTGAAAGAGATATGTCACAGATATGTAAATACTGTGTCTTTTCTCTGGTATGAGAAAATGTAGATGTAAATGAATTCTAGAATGTATGATAGATTTTTGTGAAATAGGAAATATTCAAAGAGAGTGTGATCGGGGAAAGCAATGAGGGGAATGAATAAATACAATTTGGAAAGAAAAATAAAGAACACATATATAGGAGGTGAGAGGTTGTGGGGTAGGTAGGGATATAGGTAAAAATGAGAATTAACTCGTTTCATATACTGGTACAAATTCCCCAGTGCTGAGTGTGATTGTGAGCTGTATATAAAATGTACCAATAAAAAATTCAACTAAAAAAAATGAAGTTTCCCTATCGACAGTAGAGTCCCTTTCACCAGCCACTGGGTCTCAGGTGGCCATGTGAGTTATTTTGCCCCATACAATTTTAAGGAAAGGATACCCTCAGGAGTCTAGGATGAGGCTTCAGAGACTTCTGCTTGCCCTCTTAGAATCTTAGGTAGCCACTGCACAGCAGAAATCACAAAGCCCAGCAGACCCAAACTTAAGCGAACAGCCCTCAGGCTCTGGGAGCCAAGTTGCTGCTGACTGCAGGTGCCCTAAGAATGTCCACCAGACAAAAATAGTGCTCAGCACAAATATCAAACCTACAGATGTGCGGACTAAGTGTTTAATCCACCATGTTTAGGAGTGGTTTGTTATGCAACAAAAGCTAATTAAATACCTATCATTAAGAATTAGATCTGCAAGTCTGCAGCAGGATTTTCTTTTGTTTCCTTTCACTGTGCAAAATCAGAATATCTTAGTCCTACCCACCTCAAATTGAAACCAGAGAAAGAAAAACACTATCTTTCTGGTGATTCAGTGGCATTCTACCAAACACTCCGAAGCCAAACATGAAAATAACAATTTGATTTTCAAACACACCAGCAAATCTGTAGGGAAATATGTGTAAATGTATACGGAGGAATTTATTTTAGGTACAGAAAAAATTAGTAGCGACTATACTTCCCATAATTCGTCTAAGATGGTGCCAAAGTATGAATCTCCACCTTTGCCGTAGATGTTCCTTTTGCCTGAAGGGCTTGAAGCCAGGTGGTTACATGAAGGTTTGGATCTCAGGTAAATGCCAATTCTTCACTGATGTTTTCATTTTGGGCCAAGCTACAGAAGTCCCCTGGGATCTGTCTATTGTATCACTGTGTTTTCTTTTCATCCTAATATTATTTACTCTAGTTTATCTTGCTCTTTTCTTTGTAGTCTGCATTTTTCCACAAGAAAATGCTTGAGAGGAGATTAGGAATGTCATGTTTCTCATTCATTGCTCTTTCCCTAGTATGACAGTGCCTGGCACAAAGTAAATCTCAATGAAAATTTCCTTAAATGAAGGTCTATTTTGCCTCTTGAGAATAACATAATTTTTATTCCAAAATAATTATCCCATGCCAATGACTGATTTGGATTTTTTGTGTGTCAAATTCCAAGAAAAAGTATAAAATTTGGAGTAGCTCTTGGATTATAAAATATCCCTGGTTATTCTTCATCTTCATAAATGTTCATAATTTTATTATTCACAGAAGAATAGGTCTCAGTGTTACCAGCTCTGGGCACAGGTAGATAAAAAAAGGTGTTGTTGGGTCTGGGGATTTAGTTCAGTGGTTCCTGTGCCTAGCTAGTAAGTGCAAGGTCCAGAGTTTGATCCCCGGTAACCACATACAACAATACTAGGTGTGGTGGCTCACACCCACCAGCAATCAGTACCACGTGCCACAATGCTGGGCATGGTGGCTCATGCCTGTAATGCCAGCATTTGGGAGGCAGAGGTAGGAAGATTGCTGAGTTCGAGGCTTGCCTGGGCTACATAGTGAGCTCAGGGTCAGACTGAACTACAAAGCAAAACCCTGTCTTAAAAAAACAAACAAAACAAAACAAAACAAAATAAACAGCCAAGACACTGTTTTTGTTTTGAAAGTAAAACTAGATGAAGTTTTTACTCTGTTGGACCCACAGCAAAACATAGCTCAGTATGTCAGCAGACTCATAGAATTCAGAAGGCCTTATGTCTACAGGCTCAGGAAGATATCCAATTAACAATGATTAAAGTCCAACTCTGACTCATATACCAATTGGAAATGCCAGGCAGTGTCAAACAGTATCCAATCTTGTTTTGCAACCACGTTAATGTTCTGTGCATTGTGGGGGGCTAAAGTTTGGAATTTTATTTTAAAAAGAAGCATGTAAAATACTCTGCTTCCCATCAAAAAGTGTAACGAGCAGGTTTCAAATATCCTCTCCAGTCCCAAATGATTGAACTGGCAGTAGGGCCAAAAAATTGGAAATGTCTTAACACGCATTAATTGCTTAATCGTTGTGTTGTCTGCCTGAAAAGGGCGGGGTGGTATTTAAGTTGCTTAATGACTTTACATTTTCCCATGGCAAAATACTCATGATTTGGTGATGCTATAATTAAAGAGTTACATAAACAAAGCCTTTGGAAAAGAGCAATCTGGCTTTTTTGGAAGACCGACTTTGGTCAGCTGTAGCTGCTGCACCTAGTCTCTTCCAAAGGGAGAAAACTGCCATCTCAACCTTACTGCTCCAACCCTGACTCTCTCTACCTTGTAAAACCCAACTCTTGTTTTTATTTCTTCCTTTTTGTTTATTGTATTGTGTGTAAGATAATGGTATAAAAGAGTAGGTAACCAGGAGACTTAAAAAATAAGCATTTTATTGTTTGGAAATCAAATTCAAAACCATATGAAATATAAGTAATAAGGACAAGCATATTAAACATAGACCAGGCTGCTTCCCTTGAAGCTAGAACACATAGCAATGAGAAACCCAGAGGGCAGAGTGGGAGGTGGCTTGCTTGTAAAACCAGTTAATCAAATGCCCATTACTGTATGAGGAAGAGCCTTTGAACATATGTGGCTTGTTCTCCTGTGCCCCAGAAACTGTTCCTTCCAGGAGCTTAATGTTCAATTCCTTGCATATATATATATATATATATATATATATATATATATATCTCCTATAGTAGAGATAGTAGAGAAAGGAATTTTTGTGAGAATAGAGAAGGTGGCATTCTGCCTACCAAAGAAAGCATACCAGTCCAGTTAACTTTGCAAGAAACTTAGAGTTTGGTCTCAGCTTCTCATGAAATTATTTGAGGTTCCAACTCCTCTTGCTTACATACATCTACAAGGAAGGTGAGAACTAATGATAAAGTGTCAATTTATTTCACCGAAGATGGCTTTCACGGTCTTTTTTTTTTTTTTTTTTTTTTTTAGTGTCCTAGATTTCAATTTTTTGGTGAGTTTGCTACATCTGGTCACAAGTCATTCATCATATTCACTTATGCAACTCATGGGAATTCACAACTTATTTTCAAGTAAAAACAAATATCAACTGTGGATGAATTCTCTTTTAGTTATTTGTACCCCTTCAGCTTTCAAATATTTGGAATTAAATCCTCTGACTCTTTTATTTGCTACATAGTTTAAGCAAATAAATTGTATGAGTGAAATCAGTTTGCTTCTCAATTAAACTTCTTGCCATTTCTTCTGAGACTTTGCCCTAGATGCTATGACACACTGATCGCATTTGTGGTCCTGTTCATGACTTGAATTCAAGTTCCTCAACAAGGACATTGAAACTTTTCCCAACAGAAGACATTTCTATCCCCCCTCTCTCTAGTTCTGAGTTTTTGGTGAGTTGTTTTTGCCAATAGAGTATGCCTTATCCATGATAGACCTTTTCCAAGCCTGTGCTTGGACTTGGCATGCTTCCCCTTTCTCTCTTAGAACTTCTGACAGGCACCAGGTGAGCCAGTCCAGACTAGGCTTTTAGAAGAAAAGAGGCACACAGAGAAGACTTCAGTAGCTTCAATCACGCCAATACAGACCAGCCTAGATTGAGTTGACCTTGGGATCTATGAGGAACCCAACCAAGATGAGCAGAACTGCCTCCAAGTCCACACTGACCACACATGCCTGCATGAGCTCATCAAAACAGGTTGATTCTGAGCCCCCTGTACATTAAGATAGTTTGTTACCCATTAGTACTTCACCTGACATGTTTTTAAAGAATAGATTTTTCTGAGTTACTATTCTACTCATGGAGAGAAGAAGTGAAGATTCTGGCATTCTTATGATGTAGAAGAAAATATCACAATGGAATGAAGGCAAATGTTTACTGAAAAGTCAGTGAGATTGAAGACACTTGGTTCTTGGGAGTAAAGTAGAAAATCCAATAGCCATGATACCTATCCCGAGGCACTTTATATAGTGTATTAGAGATAGCAGATATATTTGTAAAATTATTGAAATTTCGGGAAATCGAAATGAAAGCCAAAAGGGCCAGTGCCACAGTGCAAGTCTGTAATTTCAGTACTTGAGAGGCTGAGTCAAGAAGATCATTTGGAATTCAAAACCTGTGTGATCTACATAGTGAGTTCATGACCTCATCTCATAAAATAAAATTAAATAAAGAATTAAAGAAATGAAACAAAGAGAAAAAAGAAAATAATAGTGGATGTCAAGTCTGGTAGTACAGTCATTTGAGATGCTCAAATGTGCTCAAGTGGGTCTCATCATAAACCAGCTAAATAAACATTTCCACGGGCAGTACCTTGGTATCTCTACCTTTCGGTGTTCACCAGGTGCTCACAATGTACAGCTCTTGTTGAGAAATATGGCCCTTTGGTGCATTTCAAAAAGTGCCTTTCAAACCTGTGGCATGAACGTCACCAAGAGCTTGTTAGAAAATGAAGTCCTCTGGTTCTACCACAGAACTGCTGAACCAGAACCTAGGATGGTACACGGAGGCTTTAATTTGTGGCCTTTCAAACTCTTTTCATGATTTTTGTGCAAGCCTCAAGGTAAAATTTAAGATGAGCCCATCCAGAGTAGGAGGGAAGTAAAAGTAGAACAATCATTGATAATTTGGAATAGACACACACACACACACACACACACCCCTCATGTAATAAAATAAATCAGTAAGATTGTTTTCCTAGAACTGAAAGTGGGATATACCTTGAGCTTTCTTCTCTTAAATGTGGCTAAAAACTATACAGAGACTTTCTGATATTTTAACTTTGCTCATGATTTAAATATTCTATGAGCTATTTTACATTATCTAGGAATATTTTCTTACAAATCCCAGAGTAAGCAACTTTATTTTGATATGGAAACCTGAAGGTGCTATGTGTGTGAACCTTTATTTTCTTTTGTAGCTTTCAACACTATCTGTGATGTGACATTTTAAGCTTTGCTCTTGCTTCTAGATAGGCTTAGAGGCTAATGTTGATACAGTTATTTTTGAAAGGGTCTCTGTCCCTCAGATGAATGGAAGTATGTGTCAACTTTGTACGACAGTCCTGTTGATGTGGAATAGGGTATCAGTGGCATGACTTTTCAATCTCAAAAATGCCTCATCTGGAAAATATATGATCATCTTACCTAAGATGTGTAGCAATACCATCTCTTGGAAAAAAGTAAATTTGCCTTTTTTGCAAAGTAAAAGTGATTAGTAGATCTGCTCTCATCTTGAGAGATCAAAATCTTGGAATGTCTTTAAGCAAATGCTCCCTCTCCATTAAAAAAAATAATGGACATGTCAGCCATGTTGAGAGTAAGGATGAAATGAACAACTATAGGTGGAGCTTAACACATGTGAAAGGCTGAGGAAAATAATAAATCAATCTAATCATGATGATATTTCCCCAAACACCAAATCTGAACATACATGATAACATGAGCATACTTGAACCTTTAAATAAAGATGCAGTTTCTCTAGACCTGAGATAACATCTGTTGCTCATTAAAAAGGAAGTACACAGATGAATAGAAGCAATGATGTCTCAGCTTAATTCTGTCAAGCTGATTGGCTTGGGAGTCACCCAGAAGACCAGTAAAGCACTTTAGGGTATGTCTGGGTAAATGATGGGGGTACAAGTTGGGCTATCCACTTCCTGGCTTCTTCCTTTCTGACTCTGTTTCCCCACTTTGCTCATCCTCTATCTTGAATAAGCAGCTTTCCTGTGCTGTGCTTTTCCACCATGAACTAGGTAACAGTGCGCTGGATCTCTGAAACTGTGAGCCAGATATACTATCCCTCGCGTTAGCTGCAGGTGTTGGGTATTGTAACCCAGAGACAGGAAAGTTGACTGATACAGAAGTGTTTTACATGGTAATGGTTGTAGAAAATCTAGGGAGAAAGAGTAAATAGGACAAGAATCTGTTTAATGAGTACTTGCTAGGGGCCAGGCACTGCTCTGAATACTTTGCATATAATGCTTCATTTACTCTTTATAAGACTTCTATTGCATATATATGTATATGTATATATATGTGTATATATATATATGTGTGTGTGTGTGTGTGTGTGTGTGTTTATTTTTCCTAATCTGAAAATGCACAAGGTAACTGTCAAAGCAATTGTATAGTTTCAACCCAAACCACTCAGATTTGGTATGGATTAAAACCAAGTTTGGACCCAGACTAACCGTAAAATCCATATGTCTCAAGAACCATGTGGTACTGACATTTTATATTACTTGCTAATTTCTAGTCAACCTCTATTATGATTGTTGGTGGAAGACATGAGACTCTCAGATAAATAGTAGAGAGCTATATGAGGCACAGCCTGGCAAGCAGTACAAACATCAGCTTATTTGTGTCAGTTACTCTTGTAGTCAGGATCCATGGAGTGATACTTATGAGGTCTGATATGTGCCTGTACATGTAGTGCTTTATATTCAAAGAAAAAGGAGCCCTATATTTAAGGGACCCAGATGTTTTATAATGGGTAGTAAATGCTCCTGGCTTTTGTTTTAAAGGGAGACACCATCTCTTTCTTCAGAGAGTAAACTTCCTTTTTATTCTAGAGGGAGAAGCAGTGTTCACCTTCTACATCTCTTCTCTACATAAACACCCTTGAGAAGATGTTCCAGAACTAAAGGTCATCTGAGCACTTGCTCAGAAAACTTACAAGAAATATGAGAAACACATGGAGAATGTTCTTCCAGAAATGTTTTCTAGTAAACTTCTGAATTCTATTGCTTGGTAAGCAAACTGCACCAAATTTAGCAACATAAAATCACAACCATTTTATTATACTCATGAGTCCTGTGCATCAGGTCTGTAGGCAGGATGCAAAAATGATGGCTGGCTATTGTTCTGTGATCTTTGGGGTCTCAGACAAGGTCCAGAGGCTGAGGTCTAGACTTACTAGGAGATCTCTTTTTTGTTTTTGATTTTGTTATCTGAGACAGGGTTTTGCTTTGTAATTCAGGCAAGCTTTGTAGCCCAGGCAAGCCTCTAACTCAGCAACCCAGAAGATTTCTTTATTGACCTGTCTGTAGCTGGGCTGGACCAACTTCAAGATGGGACTCAGGTGAGTCTGTCTTTTGAAGTATGTAGAAGTGGTTTCAACTGTCACGGCTCCTTTCTTTCTTTCTTTCTTTCTTTCTTTCTTTCTTTCTTTCTTTCTTTCTTTCTTTCTTTCTTTCTTTCTTTCTTTCACCTCCTCCTCCTCCTTCTTCTTCTCCTTCTCCTTCTTCTTCTCCTTCTCCTTCTCCTTCTCCTTCTCCTTCTTCTTCTTTTGTAGTTCAGGCTGTCCCTGAACTCACTATGTAGCCCAGGCAATCCTTGAACACAGCAATGCTCCTACCGCTGCCTCCTGAGTTCTGGGACCACAGGCATGAGCCACCACACCCAGCACTGTGGTATGTGGTAGGTAGTGCTGATTGCTGGCAGGCATGAATCACTATGCCCGGTATTGACTGCCATTACAGAAGATTGAATCAGGGACCTTGCACTTGCCAGGCAGGTGTCAGAGCCACTGAGTTAAATCGCAGGTCTTGTCATGGCTTCTTACAGCATGTCAGATGGGACCAAGAGGGAGTCCCCCCCTTATCCACAGCTTCTCTTCCCCATTTCAGTTACTCATAGTCAACAGAGCTCTAAATAGAAAAATTCCAGAAATAAACAGCTTCTAAGTTGCAAATTGCATATCATCCTTTGAAGAATGATAAAATCTTGGATTGTTCTCCTCTGTGATCCTGTATAGGCTGTATATTATCTATTTTTCCTGTATACCCAATCTAATGATTAGTCACCTAATACACTGGCTGCTTCAGTAAGCAGTGCTTATGTCTAAGTAAACCCATTTCATTTATAATGGCGCTGGAGTGCAAGAGTAGTGATGCTGGCAATTCGTATATAGCAGAGAAAAGCTTAAAGGTAAAGTACTTACTTTAAGTAAAACATAATGGAGGGGAGATACTGACACAACTTTTATCAGTGTATTGTAATTGTTCCATTTTATTATTAGTTATTATTGCTAATGTCTTACTGTGTCAAATTCATAAGTTAAACTTTATCATAGGCATGTATTTACAGGAAAAACCAACATATATGATTCAGAACTACCCATATTTTAGTTTTCTATTGGGAATTTTAGAAGGCATCACTCATGAATAAGGGGAAATTTACCCTAAGAATCATCAGAGAGGGAATATTATAAGAAACCCGAAAGAAAACTGCAGGATACTTTACAGTACATCATTAAAATTACTTGAGTGAGACTACACAGATTCAGGAGGGGACACAGATTCCCCCCTTATAGGAAGGAATTGCAAAGAAGTGGGGACTGTGAAGACACTACTTAATGTTGACACCATGACCATGAGCTGGTTTCCTGGTACCTCCGTTTTGGGAATCCTTCCTCTGCCCATTCTCTAGGTGACTAATGTTCTCGCAGCACCGTTTAATTACACAGCTTCTTTAAAATTTTCCTTGTAATCTAATTTTTATGAATTACCTACCCCCCTGCCCAGCTCTTCAGACAGGATTTCTGATTTCATTGCCTGGATTTCACTTGCTGAATTTCATATGAATCACTTTTGTGAAATAATTTCTAGGGTGTAAATGAATCATTGACCATTTAATGACTTCAGGAATCTCCACACATAGGAGAGAAAAACGTGTTCATCCAAAGGAACCACATCTAGTAAAAGATATGAAAATTGTTTCTGAGTTCAGATGCTTCCCTTATGCGTTTCCTTGTTTTCTATGTATTCCTCATCTCCTCCCTTTACCTCACAATACCCTAGACTAAAAGAAGAGACAAGGAATGTATTCAATCAGTCTAATTCAGAGACACCATGATCAAGAAGCTCTTTCGGTGCTCCATGGGAGATCCACTTTATCTTGGTTCAATGGTTACAGTGACACTACCATCCTGAGCTAGAGGGTTATTTCTGCATTCTAAGCAAGTTTTTGTAAGATTAGAGTGAGTAATTTGTGAGGGTCATGATAGAACTTTTCTTTTAGCATTTTAAGAAAATGTATTTTCATTGTTAAAAACGCATGTAAATACTTTTTAAAAGAAGAGTTATAAATTGACAGAAACCTGAAAATAGAGTACAGAATTTCTAGGAAGCTTGCAGTTTCCCATTATTAACATCTTACATTAGTATGGCACACTGACACAATTTCTGAACATATGTTGTTACATTATTGTGATCTTACCTGAGATGGGATCTCTAGGTGAGATCCACACCTGGAGCTCAGGGTTTTCTTCCATACTTCTTCAGGTTGTTTGGAGAATTTGATTCTTTGAAGTTACTGGACCAAAGTCCATATTATCTTGCTGGATGTTGACAGATTAGTCTTAACTCTTGGAAGCTTCCATCAATCAGATTTGTTCCAAGTGGCTTTTATCTTCAGAGTTTCATGCATATTGAGTCCCTTCCTTGCTGCACATCTCTGAGTCCTTCTGATTCTTAACTCTAGATACAGATTTAAAAAAAACTCTGGTGATAAATCAGACTTACTTGGACAGTTTCCCTCTTTCTTTCTTTCTTTCTTTCTTTCTTTCTTTCTTTCTTTCTTTCTTTCTTTCTTTCTTTCTTTCTTTC
>PVIC010037809.1:0-17894 GCA_004025085.1 Thryonomys swinderianus | reverse complement strand
AGGCTGGCCCTGAGCTCACTATGGTGCCCAGGCAAGCCGCCGCAAACTCAGCAATCCTCCCGTCTCTGCCTCCCGAGTGCTGGGATTACAGGCGTGAGCCACCACGCCCAGCATTATATGTGGTAACCGGGGATCGAACTCAGGTCCTTACGCTTACGAGGCAGGCGCCGGAACCACTGAGCTAACCCTCCGGCCCAGGAAGCTTGTTCTTTTTAAAGATCTTGAAATGGTTTTGCTTACCATGTTGGTGGCCAGCTTTAATTTTCTTGCCTGTTTCTTGGGAGACAGTAGTAGTTCAGTATCACTGACAAAGTAAGGCTGTACGTCCTGAAAGTGTGCCCAACTTTCTTTTCTTTTTTTTTTTCTTTTTTTTTGAGACAGGGTCTCACTTTGTAGTTCACGCTGGCCTCGAGCTCACTATGTAGCCCAGACAAGCCTCAAACTCACAGCAATCCTCCTGCCTCTGCCTCCCAAATACCAGCCACCACACCCGGCACTGTGGTATGTGATTGCTGGTGGGCCTGAGTCACCACAGCTGGTATTGTATGTGGTCACTGGGGATTAAATTTGTGACTTTGTGCTTGCCAGGCTGATGCCAGAACCACTGAGCTAAATCTCTGGCCCCAACTTTCTTTTCTTAATTATGAAAGAAAAGCATATTGATGAAATCCCAGTGTGAGGACATGAAAAAGACCCAAACACAGTCACTGCCATCTTTTCCTTGAAATCTGAATTGTCATTAAGGGGAAAAATAATGCTGGCTGTGATGAAAACAGAGGGGATTGGCTGGCTGATGTTTAGAATTCTTCCTACTTGAGAGGTCTCTGATTATGAGTGAGGGTCTTCAGAGTCCAGTGAACACTGAATGAGATAGGTGAGTGCGACTCAGGAAGAGAGGCCTTGCTGTGTGTGTGTATGTGTGTGTGTGTTTCCAGTTTTATTGCACATGTTTTTTTGACTGTACTAGGGATGGAATCCAGGGCCTCATACATGCTAGGCAAGCATTCTATCGATCACTGAACTATCCACACCCAGCCCCGATTGCAGTGTGTTTTGATCCTGGCAAGAACATGGAAGAATTCTAGGTCCTAAAATGATGAGTGGCTGAGGAAATTGGCTTTCATAGATCAAGTCAGCTTTGGCTGCTAGAGACAGAATTACCCTTCCCACCTTCATTCTTGCCGCTGTCTCTCCTGGGTGGATTCTGTTGCAGCCAAGATGTTATTTTATGTATATCCCAGGAGCTTCTGGACTTCTTGAAGTCTTTTGAAGCCTTTTTGGGTTCTCAGAGCCTCTGCTAACAGTTAAGAAAGAGTTGCTGTGAATTGCCCAACACTTAATTCCAGATCCTGTCAGAACAGACAGCTGTTTGCATCAGCCTCCTTCCCTTCTCCCAGTAGGACATGGAAATGTACTGAATTCCCCAAAAAGATGCCAGGGAAGGGTGGAGCAATCTTGGGGTGGGGGTATATGTGGAAGTGTCTGCTGGAGGCTGTCATAGTCACAAACTTCTTCCTGATCCCACTTGAGCAAGGGGGCATTATACCTTGAATTTTTCCTCCTTCATCATGTATGGGGATCAGCACTGCCTGATTGTATTTTTATTTTTTCCGTGCTAGAGTTCAAACCCAAGGCCTGGCACATGGTAAATGGATGTGCTTCTACTGACATATATTCCAGTGCAGACACCTGACTGCTGACCTTATGCTGAGATCCCAATGACCAGAAATTCTAGGGAGCAGATTAAAGCTCAAAGCCAGTCCCTAGATGCACTTGAGCCATGGTTGCTGCTCTAAGGATGATGGTCCCTTTGTTTGGTTGAACAGTCTCTGATCCTAGAGGCAAGCGTGCTGCCAGGTATTGCACTGGGGGAGAGATAAGTGGCCAGTTTACTCTTTAGTGTTGGTGTTGAGTAGACTTCTGATGTTTCAATCCAGAATCTAGTGGAGAAACTGAATTTCCCTTGCCTTCCCAAAGGCCTGTCTCGCTTCCTCCTTTGCCCTCACATTGAAGTGCTCAGCAGTGGGGAAGGTCTAGGGAGGGCTCATTCTGATGGAGCTGTACCTGACCTGGCGGTCACTGTCTCTTGTAGGTAATGGGGGAGGGTGAGCACACATCCCGATTCTGGCCAATGAGATGAGAGAGAAGAAGGAATAATAAATAGTCCTTGACCTCTCCTGCTGTTTGGGCAGGTAGCTGATATGCTACCAACAGCTGCCATCAGGGCCATGAGCTGACCAGCATGAGGGTGCAAAGCTCTTTGCCAAATGTGGCAGAATAAGAAAATGAACCAGTGGGCCTCAGTGACTTCCTGGGTTTTCCTGTAGATCCTATGTAAAATAGTAATGACCTCACTGCATTCTGAATGTGTCCCCTAAAAGTTCACACGTTAGAACAGAGTCTCCAATGTAGTAGTGTTGAGAGGGGAGAGCTGTCAGAGGTGATCAGATAGATTAACAGGTTAATGCCATCGCCTCAAGAGTGGCATACTCGTAAAGGCTGAATTTGCCCTTTGTGCATGTGGTGGGGCAACAGGAAGACCCTTGCCGGAAGTGGTCCCTCCATCTGGGATTCTCAGCCACCACAACCTAGGCTGAATAAGGGTCTCCTTTCCAGAAACTGCCATCTGTGGTCATTTGTTATAGCAGTGTGAGACAGATGAAGACATGCCCTTATCTTGAGCAGTTTTCTATCACACATGGAGCCCTGAACATCCCTGGCAGGGGGAAGTGAATTCTACCTTTTAGTATATGTCTCAGGACTTCATTCTCCTTCTAGAACTTATTTATGAACAAAACAGAGGTGTATTACAGGCTTAACCCAGAGCCTTTTTTTTTTTTTTTTTTTTTTTGAGACAGGGTCTCACATTGTAGTTCAGGCTGGCTCTGAGCTCACTACGTAGTCCAGGCAAGCTTCGAACTCAGCAATCCTCCTGTCTCTGCCTCCAGAGTGCTGGGATTACAGGCATGAGCCACCACGCTCAGCAGTGTTGTATGTGGTATTGATTACTGGTGGGCGTGAGTCTCCAACGCCCAACATTGTATGTGGTTACCGGGTATCGAACTCAGGACCTTGCGCTTGTGAGGCAGGCGCCGGAACCACTGAGCTAACCCTCCGGCCAACCCAGATCCTTTATACTGAGTTATATCCTAACCTGTGCCTTTTGCTTTCCCTTCGGAAGAAAGTAACGTTCCTGTCAGAACACACCTGCATGTGCACACACAAACCGACAAAATTATTTTGAAATAATTTGAGATGTATAGAAAAGGTTCAAAAGTAGCACATTTCCATATACTCTTTCCATACTCTTTCTCTGGCTTCCCCTGGTGTTACTGTCTTACACCAAGAGGGTCCGTTCCTTGAGAAAGTTAACAGGGGTGAGATACCATCAAGCACACCACAGACCTTGTTTGTGTCTTCTCACTGAGATCTGCTCGTGGTATGGAATCAGATTGAGGATTTCACACTGCTGTTGGCCATCATGTCTCTCTGACCTCCGTCCACCTGTAGTGGTTCCTCAGCATTGCCTCATTGTCTTGACCTTGTTACTTGAGAAGGGAACAGGTCAATTATAGGATGTCCCAGACCTGGGTTTGTGTTTCCTCTTGGTTACAATCAGGGGGTGTGTCTTTGGCGGGAGACAATAGAAGTGGTGTCATGTGGTGTCAGAAAGAACACAGCGTCCCTCTGCCCTTCCCCGACTACCTGGTGAAGGTGGTGTCTGCTTCACCACTGTGAGGCTTCTGTGTGTCTTGGGAATGTCTTTCAGGAAGACACTTAAAGAGTCTGAGGACCTTGTTTCTTGTCATGGTTTCAGCCACTGAATTTAGTATTCCTCTGTGCTTGTTACTAGCAATAATAATGACTGCTTTTGTCGATGGGAGCTTTGTATTTCACCATCTCTTTTGCATTTAGTGATTGGAAACTTCTGTGCCTGTACCCCTACTTATTTATTTATTGAATTATTGATTGCATCTTATTTTTAAAATACTATTTTTCTGGCGTATTGCAGTTTACCAAAAGAGTCTATGTATAACAACATGTTCTGTATATGAACAGATGGTAGAACTGAATGTGGACATTGAAATGGGTCTAGTGTGGCTGGTTCTCTTCTTTTGTCTTTAGTATGTATTTGGGAGCACTGTTGATAGTGAATGAACAATCATCTTTTTTTTTTTTTTTTTTTTTTGAGACAGGGTCTCGCTTTGTAGTTCAGGCTGGCCCTGAGCTCACTACGTAGCTCAGGCAAGCCTCGAACTCAGCAATTCTGCCTCTGCCTTCCAAGTGCTGGGATTACAGGCTTGAGCCATCAAGCCCAGCATTTGTGGTATGTGGTACTGATGGCTGGTGGGTATGAATCACCATGCCTGATATTGTTGCATGTGGTTACCAGGGATTGAGCCAGGGACCTTGCGCTTGCTAGGCAGGCGCTGGAACCACTGAGCTAAAGCTCCAGCCCAATGATATTCTTGAACATTTTTCTCTGATTATAAGTTGTTTCCATCTTTCTATGTTATTTAATTTTTTTTTTTGAGACAGGGTCTCACTTTGTAGTTCAGGCTGACCCTCAGCTCGCTATATAGCCCAGGAAAGCCTCCAACTCAGCAATCCTCCTGCCTCTGCCTCCTGAGTGCTGGGATGACAGGTGTGAGCCACCATGCCCAGCACTGTGGTATGTGGTACTGACTGCTGGTGGGCGTGAGTCACCATGCCCAGTACTGTATGTGGTTACCAGGGATCGAATTCAGGGCCTTGCACTTGCAAGGCCAGGCGCCGGAACCCCTGAGCTAAATCTCCGGCCCCATGGTTAATTCTTGAAGTCAGTTTTAGCAAATTTAATTGACTGTAAAAGACTATATAATAGAATATCACTGTCACTTTTTCTAAGTGTACAATTCAGTAGTATTAACTATAATCACATTGTTGTATAGTCATCACCACCATCGATAATTTTGTTAATCTTGCAAAACCAAAACTGCACCTATAAGCAACTCCTTATTCCCTATCCTCCTACCCCCTGGAAACCACCATTCCACTTTCTGTCTTTATGAGTCAGAGTGCTCTAGGTACCACACTACAGGATTTGTCTTTTTGAGATTTGCTTATTTCCCTTAGCATAGTTTTCAAAGTTCGTCCCTTTTGTAGCATGTGGTGGGATTTCCTTTTCAAAGACCTAGTGATATTCCATTTAACTCAATCAGCCTGTCTGTCTGTCTATCTATCTATCTTCATCATCATCATCATCATCTATCTAATCTATCTATCTAGCCAACAAATACATTTTGTTTATACATCTCTTGGTGAACACATAGGTTCTTCCCCTGTTTGGCTATTATGGATAATATGCAGTAAATGTGGGTACAGATCTTTCAATTATTTTGTCTGTGCGTCCAGAGTAAGATTGCTGGAGCGTGTTATAACAGATGCTGGAGCATGTGTTTGAGAAACTTTCCACACTGTTCCCCATTGTAACTGCACTGTTTCATTCCCACCAATAATAGGAATGGATTCCAGTTTCTCTACAACCTCCACGAAACTTGTTACACCTGTTCCCCTCCATGGCATCCTAATTGGGGTGGTATCTCACTGTATTTTCCTAGTGACTAGTGATACTGAATACTGTTTTATGTACCTAAAGATCATTTGTATATCTTCTTTGGAGAAATATCTATTCAGGTCCTTTGCTTACTTTTCATTGGGTTACTGAATCTATTTGTTGGTTTAAAAAACATTTTAGACAAAGTCTTGCCATGTATTCAGGCTGACTTCAAACATGATGACCTTTCTGCCTCAGCCTCCCAGGTTTTGGATTATGAACATGTAACCCTGTTTAGCTGGAGTTGTACTTGTTGTTTATTTATTTATTTTTGGCAGTCTGGACATTAACCTGTTTTCAGAAATGATTTGCAAATATTTCCTTTCTTTGCATGGTTGCCCTTTCACCCTGATGTTTGTATACTTTGCTGAGTCCCATATGTCTATTTTTGCTCCTGTTGCCTGTTTTTTTGTGCTATATCTCAAAGATAACAGTATCCCTGTTTATCATAGATTCCCATATGAGAAATTAATATATTCCCAAGACATTTTGGGGTGTAGCTATCAGCAGTAGTAAGTCCAGGTAATTTGGTATTTTTTGACAAATCTGCACAAATGTCTTCTAGTATATATTAATCAATACATTTTGCACTCTGAAAAATTTCTAAGCTTGCCTTTTTAACCACACCATTGCTGGCACTATGCATTGCCATTTTAAGCTGCTTTTCTGCTAAATTGACAGACTAAAAATAATGAGCCTGACAACACTGAAAGCAATAGCAAATGATTTGGAGGAAAAATACAGCATTTCCTTTCTTTGGAGGAAATAAAATTTCCCAAGGGATTAAAATACACAGATGGAGTGTGAAGAAAAGCCAGACCTTATGTACAGTTAAGCATGAGAGCCTGGGAAGAAGACAGGCATTATCTTTATTCCTGCTTTTCCCATTAGTGGGGATTGATCACTTCTTTTTGAGACAGGGTCTCGCTTTGTAGTTTAAGCTGGCCTTGAGCTCACTATGTAGTCCAGGCAAGCCTTGAACTCACAGCAGTCCTTCTACCTCTGCCTCCCTAGTGCTGAGATTACAGATGTGAGCCACCATGCCTGGCACTGTGGTATGTGGTACTGGGGATCGAACTTAGGACCTTGTGCTTGCAAGGCTGATGCCAGAGCCACTGAGCTGAATCACCAGTTCTTGATCACTTCTTTCCAGTGAAAAGAGGAGTGTTTCTGCTTTGTAAAATGGAAACCAGATGACCTATAGCCGTGCCTGCTATACTGATGCTCTTGCCTAAGAGGATTCTGGATTCTGTGTTGGCCCCCACCTTCCTGGAGCTCTCACCGAAGGTGGAGCTTGGGGAAGGTCTGGACCCCTATACCTGCCTAAGGAAGTGCACCCAGCCTGAGCCTCCAGGACAGATCCCTGGAGGAGGAGGAAAACCAATTAGCAAGCAATTTTAGATTTTCTCATCAGAAAGAAATTCTATAGGTTGTTTTTGGCACAGCAGGGTGTTTCATGAGGCCCTGTGGACTCTAGTGCTCTGTAAATTAAAGAGGTTTGGGGTAGTTGTGGTTTCTTTTTAAATTCCTCTTGTTGGCACCATATTGACAACCACTGGTTCTTCCATGATTTACTAATTTGGGATGATATGGAAGAGAAACTCCCTCTTTGTTTGCAGACTTAAACTGTCCAATGTGTAGGTTTTATGGTTTTTCATAATGAAATTATAAGGTTTTTACATTTTGAGGAATTTGAGGCACTTTTCTTAATTGGCATTCTCTACTTGAAATCTCAGTGCTGTTTCTTTTGGCTCTGCTGAATGTTTTAAAATCTCAGTGGAGCTGATTTTGGATAATCACTTAAATATGACATTAATTTTATTTCTTACTAATAATTACTTTTGAAGTTACACTGGTAAAATCCTGAATTTATTTTAAATTAATTTCTTTGAGACTAATTTTATTTGTCCATGGTTGTGAGCTCCTTGCATGCATCTTACGTAAAACATTTCCTCCCCTGCAGTGAGAACTGGTACCTGCCTACCTCCTGGGCTGGTCATTGTGGACATTAAATAAGTCAGAGAGGTCTTAGGACCAGTGACAGACTTTCAGAAAGTGTAGATTTGTTTGTTAAGATAACTTCTTAACTGCTGGCAGTCCTTCAAAAGTTATTGAAAAATTGTGTTGCCTCTAACTATTGCATTGTTAAAAGCTGTCTTGAATCTTCATAGTTAGGCTTTTTCCTTAATGCTGGGGTTGAGCCCAGAGTCTCCATTGTATGCAAGTGCTCTTCTTCCATCATATCCCCTTAGCTCTGGGAAAGATTTTAATAGATGTTTTCTGTGTATCTGTATTCATGGAAGGTGAAGATTCACAGCTGTTCCTACAGCTGCCACAGGAACTGTATATCCAGAGCTAACTAGCTCATCTCCTTGTCTTCTGAGCCCTTCATGTATAGACAATGTCTCCACTGCTGTGGCACAAAGGTCTACACCCATTGAAATTTAGTCCTCATGGGGAGGTCTTCAGAGAGAGGAAACTTGATCTCATTATGGTGTTTGGAGATGGGACTTGTGGGAGAAAATGAGGCCAAAAGACTAGGGCCTGATCCTGTTGGGCCTCACTTTAGGAGAAGAGACCCAGGCTAGGATGGCTTGCCATGTGGTGGCCAGCATTGCCTAGAGACTCTGCAGAGCCCCTGCTTGTAAGAAGGACCACTCCAGATCAGGCGGCCTGATTGTGAACTTCCCCGGCCTTCCGAACCCAGAACCTAGATAAGCTTTCATTCTTTGTAAGTTATGCCCTCTGTGGTATAGCAAAAGGAAACAGACATCATTCAGTTTGTGAACCAAGGCTGAATCAAGTTGTTTCTAACTTACTCCTACCCTACTGATACCACAGCAGTATGACTTGTACCTCCACAACTAATTCTGGATTCCACTCGCTATCACACCATTTTTGTCAGCTCTTCCATTACTGAGATAAAATACCCAGCGCCTGCGGTGTAGAGGAGGAGAGGTTTGTTTTGGCTCATGATTTCATGGGATTCAGTCCACGGTTGAGTGCACAAGGCAGCAACCTCACAACAAGAGAATAAGGCAGTGGAACTGCTTAGTTCATGATGGGTGGGATGCAGAGCAGGACAATAGTGCCAGGCAGGAAAGAGCCAGGGATCATATAGAGTACCCATTGCCACACTTCCATGACCCATCCAGACATAACCAGAAACATTCTTTCCTAATGCTTTAGGCAGCTCCCAAGGCAATCACGGAGGTGTGCAGTGTGGCATTTATGGCCCATGAAGAAATCCTTTCCTATTCCAGCTAGTTGTGTCACAAACACCTGGTGTCTCCTGGAAGACTGGGCACTGTTTCTCTGAAGTTTGCCCTTTTGACCAAGATGACCAGACACACCTAGAGCTTTCAGGTGGGTCTGCCCCTATTCCTCCAGCTGGACCCTGAGGAGGAGGAGGAGGCCATGTGGGTGGGAGTCTCAAGACTTGGTTCACTTCCTTTTTGGGTCCACTTGGAAAAGAAATGCTTCCTCAAAGAGCCCTCAGGTGACTTCTGCATAAGTACTGGTATCTGTGCAACCCTACTGCACAATCAGGACTGTGACTGAGCTGAGCTTTCCTGCCTGTAGACCAGCTAGGACATATCTGGACCTGAGGACTTGACTCTTATCTTCACCTCCCATAACAGCAAAGACTCCAGTGGTGCCACACACTGATGCTCCAAGGCAGAACTATACCAGGATCTTCATCTTCTGTTCCTCAAGGACATCTGCCCTGTTCTCTGAATCTTTTGTTACTTAAGATATATGTAATAGAAGGTGTGGCAAGGAGGGATTGGAGTGCATCCTTGATACTCAAAGTAGTATGGGTTAGGCCCAAACTCAGCCTCTTCTCTTAAGTCTCATTTCTATTAATTAATTTGCCTTGTGCTGTCAGGCTCACAGGAGACTAGAACTTAACTGCAGAGGTTCTAGTTATGTCTCCTTCTGTTGTTTCCTACAGAATGGACCATGAAGGATAAATTCCAGAAACTAGGGGAGCTTACCTCTTTTTAGATTTTCCAGTGGGGAGAATCTTGTGGGTTTGTGTCAGAGGTGGCCAGAAGAGTAACTGCTCTGAGTACACCTTCCCAGAAAGACCCTACTGTCTCCATACTGACCCTTGCTGTTTTGCATAGCCCTTTCCAACCTTGTCTCTCATGGAGTTTCATTGTGTAGCCCAACATCTATGTATTGAAAGAAAGGAAATGTACAGAGGTTGCCATGATGAAGGGCAGCAGTTCAGACCTTCCTTGCCCATAGGTGAGGAGGCCATTCTTCTCCACTTCTTTCTGGTAGGTTTGGACCCATCCCCTGGCCTGTGTGTGCCTGGGATGGGCTTTCCTATGGGACACAATTCGCCACTGTGTTCATGCAAGGAGGTGGGGCTGGGGACCACCTGGTTTTTGATCTGGAGAAACATCTGTGCTGCTTCTAAAAATATGAGGCAGAGGGCATCTGTTTGAAATGCATGGCTTTCATTTGCTCTGGAAGATGGTTGTGTGTGGACTTTACTTTTATAGATCTTGTATGCTGTCATGGTATAGCCTCTGACAATTTATCACCCTTGATTAAATAAAAAGCTGAGGGACAGTAGGGAGGAGCTGTTGAATGGGGGCAAATTTTCATTCCTACAGGATGACAAGCACCCTGGGGACTGATGGTGGCAGTGCTTGCAAGCATTGAGTACATTTAGTGCCAACACAAAACAAAAATGGCAAGTTTTATGGCATATGTTTACCACAGTTAAAAGAAAAAGAAGCTTGTAAAATCCATACTTCCTGGGCTAGAGCACTGTTTTACTTCTATTCATTCATTCATTCATTCATTCATTCATTCATTCATTCATTCATTCATTTATTTATTTAGTGTGTGCTGGAGCTTGATCCCAGACCCTTACACATGTCAGGCAAGGGCTCTACCACTGAGCCACACTTGGTGAAGAGTGAGAGGTGTTCTGAAGCTGGAGACAGGACACATGACTGTCCTGGGCACCTCTCAAACTGGCAGTGGTGAAAACTCAGTGGATTCCCCCCTGGCCATCATTGCAAACCAGTATTTTTTCTAAAATACAATAAAAGGAATACATCAAAAAATCAAAAGGATGTGTGAAGTGAACTTAGGGCAAAACCATTGACAATAACGTATGGAAACAACAACAGAATGAACAAAATACAGGAAATTTTGTTAAACTCTGTGAATGAAGGGGAGGTTGCATGGTGGTTGAGGAGCTGGACCTCAGGATGTGGGAGGCCTGAGGAGGGTTCTGTGGCCTTTATTAGGTAATCTCTGGGAGTGAGGCAGCCAAGAAGCATGGAACTCTCATTTTCCCTGCCAGTTGCAGAGGGTGCAGCTCAGCTGATGGCTCTCTGGCACCCCCCCCCCCTTTATACCTCAGTGGACTGGGACTGTTGGCTTCGGTGTCTTCCTCGGCTATCATAGCACTGTCTTGTACTCCAGCAGGAGTGAAGCCAGCCTGGTTGCATGGTGCCCTCCCCAACTCCTGATCCTTGAGTGCATACTGTTGCCCTGCTAAGAACAAAGAGGGCATATTAGAGCTGGTGAAATCAGGAAGAAAGGGATCTGGGCCCATTATTTGCATACCCAGCATTCACAGCAAGCCTTCTAGAAGGTTTCCTGGTGTCAGCCCTCACCCTTACTGAAACAGGCCTGCGGCTGCCATATAAGTAGCACTTGTTAGGCATTCCTTGGGTTTCGTCTAGGAGTGCTCCCTCGTGTGTACTGGCCCCTTGTATTGCAGCACAGGCTCTGTTCCAGTAAAGACTCCCTTGGTATCCCTATATATCTGCTCCTGATTTATCTCTCAGGTAGTGTGGACACTTTCCAAAGAAAGATGAATAAACACTCAAGAATTGTTAACACCAAAGAACTCCAGAGACCAGCAGCCAACAAGACCAGCACCAGGTAGAACTGAGCACACACTGGCACCAGAAGGCAGTGACTGCTTGCAGCAGAGACCCAGCACCACTAGAGTCAACCGGCAGCATCCAGCACAACTTGGCACTGGATGGCAATGACTGGCAGCAACAGTGACTGATCAGCTGGTGTCACCTGGTGACATCAGGATGGCTGGCAGAGATCATGTTACCAACTCATGATTTCTATCGGAATCAAGCGAAAGAACCCCGGGCTGCTTGGAAGTAGCAGGAACTGAGACCCCCTACTTGCTGTTGAGTTCTGGTGACTCTAGTGGCAGGCTTGTGACCACCTGCTAGATTGGCATGGCTTGGGCTGCCCAGCTGGCCTCTGACATACAACCTTCCTGTTGCCATGGTTGCTGAGATGTGCTATGGGCCAGGGTAGAGTTTCCCTCCTGAGCTGGAGTTTGTTCTTGTAGATGTCCCAGCCAACACAGGAGAAGAGCTATGGAGATGTCCAGCTGCATGAGGGCATCTGAGCTTCCCTGGCAGACCAGCATGGCCTTGCAGCATTGGGTCCACTCTGGGTCTTTCCTGTTACCCCCTTCTGCTGATGAAGGTGGCTACCTGAATTTCAGAGGCAAATACCTCTCTCTTTCTCTTTCTGTTCAGTACTAATATTGAACCAGGTAACACTGAACTATATCCCCAACCCTTTTACTTTTATTTTGAGACAGGGTCTCACTACATCGCTCAGGCTGGCCTCTAGCTTGGGACCCTTTTTCTCAGTCTCCTAAGTGGTTGGAATTACAGGTGTGTACGTCCAGTATCTGGTTCCCCTTCAGGTTTTGATGTGGTTTAAAATCTGCTCTCTGGACGTTAACATCATTATGCCTGCTCAGCAATTATTATTGTGTGTTTTTTTTTCAAGAATTCTCTTCAAATAAGCACTGTTTTTCCCTTCTTCATTAATTATAGTTCCTTAAAACCAGCAATTCAGAGTTGCATATAAATCTAGCCTGTAATTTTCTACATTTTTTTTAAATACACAGTCTTCTGCTGGGATCTAGAATTTCCCAGGAAAGGCACTACTTTTAGCTCTTTAAGGAAAAAAAGTAAAGCATGCCTGGCTGGTTTCTTTTCTTACTTGGAGCTTCTCTGGGTTTCTTCAAGTTTCCTTTAATTTCCATTTTCTGTTCTGAAATCCATGATGCTTTGTTCCACTTTCCCACTATTCATCTACTAGGTGGAAGGAGGGTTTATGGTCTTTTAAAAAAGAAAAATGATTACGGAGTGAGTGTGTGTGTGTGTGTGTGTTTGTGTGTCTTTGTGTTTGTGGCATATGGTATGTTCGTGTATTTGTGTTGTGTGTGGTTTTTGTGATGCCTGTGGACTATGTGGTGTGTGATGCTCGTGTGTGGTATGATGTGGTGTGCTGTGTGTAGGTGGGGAGTGTGCCGTGTGTGTGTTTACACGGGCTGCACAGCCCAGAGCTTCGGAGT
Source organism: Thryonomys swinderianus (assembly GCA_004025085.1). NCBI lineage: Eukaryota > Metazoa > Chordata > Mammalia > Rodentia > Thryonomyidae > Thryonomys > Thryonomys swinderianus. The sequence continues at coordinate 4,926 of PVIC010037809.1, read as the reverse complement.
GGCCTCAGATAACAGGCCATGTCGAGGCAGTTAGTGCCAACGGCTCGTTTGCCCCATTTGAAGTTCTGCCTCATTAATTTGGATCAGGATCGTCCGGAGTGCTTGGTGGCCTCAGAAAGGAGAGGCCCTCCCAGGCCCAGTGGGAGTGGGCGGTCAGGACTGCCTCACTGTAAAAGCCTGGGCAGAACTGACCCCACCTTGGGCCTCCTGTGGGGTGAATGCTGCTGTGAGATCTCAAGTATGGAGCTTTTTTTTCATAGTGGTAATGTGTTTGGCTGTTGGCTCGGAGCCTGCCACTTCTGAAGCTGCACTGGATAGACACCCGTACCCTCAACTTCTCTTTGCTTTGTGACTTGAGCCCCTCAACCTCAGTGTGTCTGGGCTCTGGCTCTGAAAGTGGTGTGGTGTCCTCCTGGTGGACTCATGGCACCCGTGGGTCCAGGGTGGGCCAGAACTAAGTTAGTGGTGCTCTGAGGTCCTCACTTGATCACCCTTCGCCTCCACATCCCCTGATTATCCCTGGCGCCGGATCCGGCTCCAGGTTTAAGAGAGGATGCCACATGGCATGTCAGGGCAGCAATTCCCACCTCTCCTGGCATGGTTCACATTTTTGGCAGTGTTCCTTTGAATATCTGAAACCATCTTCTTTTAGAGATATTTCATCATCCACTGATCATGTGTTCGGGAGTAGGGTGGATTTGGCTTTTGAGAATGGAGCAGTATCCTTTTAACTGCATCAAATAAGCGTAGGCATTTTATTGCCACAAACTTCTTAGACAATCTCAGCTTAAGGTATTTTTATGAGCTCCTGGTAGATGGTCTTGCCCCTACCACATTCATTTTCGTGCCTCTTTGTCTGTGGAGTTGCTTGAATGTGCACCCAGAAGTGGTGGGTGGTTGTCCTGGGGTGGTGAGAATGTGCAGAGAAGTATTTGTGGGGAATGAGCCCACGTACTGGCTTGAGGAGAAAAATCTGTTGTTATCTTTATAGAAAATGTGTAGGTTGGAGTTTTGTTCAGCAGGGAGATATTTGCTTTTAAAAGACTCTAGGGCAGAATCTAGAGATGTAAGAACTGGCCTTCGTTTTTGATGAGAGAAGAGAAATCTTGAGTATGAATTGGCTTTTCAGGAACACAAGCTGCCCTAGCATCTAACTTTTGCATATTTCAGGGGGCTTGTGTGTAGCAGTGACTAGGTGAGCCCATGGGGAGGGGATTCTGAACAGAGGAGAGGCAGAGACAGGTGGGGTGTGTGTCAGAGACCCTCCCAGACCCACCTCTGGCTCCTCGTCCAACATCTTCCAGGCAAGTGTGCTGAATAGTTCTTTTGTTTTTTGTCTTTTGTTTTTTGAGACAGGGTCTTGCTTTGTAGTTTAGGCTGGCCCTCAGCTTACTATGTAGCCCAGGCAAACCTCGAACTCACAGCAGTCCTCCTGCCTCTGCCTCCCGAGTGCTGGGATTACAGGCATGAGCCACCATGCTCGGCATTGTGGTATGTGGTACTGATTGATGGCGGGGGCATGGGTCACCGTGCCTGGTATTGTTGTATGTGGTTATTGGGGATCAAACCAGGGACCTTACACTCGCTAGGCAGGCTCTGGAACCACTAAACTAAATCTCTGTTCCTGCCCTTTTTTTGAGACAGGATCTTGCTTTGTAGGTCAGGCTGGCCCTGAGCTTAGTGTAGCTAGAACTTGTGGCGATCCTTCTGCCTCTACCTTCTGAGTTTTGGGATTACAGGTGTGCACCTCTATGCCTGACTCACTGAAAAGACTTTAACTGTTCTCTTGAAGCTTAAATATTCGGTGCATTCATACATGAGGGGAAGCTGTTTTGTTACTGAGTGTGTGGGACTTTCCTCTTTTGTTCTTATTGTGCTAAAATCCATGTAAACATAAAAACTTTACTCTGTTAACCAGTTTTCAGTGGCATTAAGTAACTCATAGTGTTGTGTATCACTCCTCTATGGCCCAAACTCTTTCATCGAAATGGAAACTGCCCCCATTCAACATTCATACTGTGTTCCCAGTCCCTGGCAACTGACAACGCACCTTCTGTCTTTACACATTCAGCTACCGCTGGGGTCTCTGGTAAGTGGCTTGATCATAGTCCTCATCCTTCTGAGCTCAGTTTATGTCACTGTGCATATTGAGCACTGGTTCATCCATGCTGCTAGGCAGCATGTACCTGAGTTCCATGCCTGAGTTTTTGGAGGGGGGGGCAGTACCAGGGTTCGAACTCAGGACCCCGGCAGGCGCAGTGCTGCTGAGCTAAATCCCAGGTCTCAGTATACAGTTTTTTGTTTTCTGTTTGCAGCGCAGGAAATGGATCCCAAGACATGCTCAGCAAGCGCTCTCACCCTTGAGCCACCCCCTCCCAGCCCCTCATTAATTTTGTCAGTGCAGATGAGGTGTTCAATTACCAAATTCATACCGGCGAACTGGGTTTATATTAAGTTTAGCGTGGTTCTGTTACTGTTATCTCAGTTGATGCTTGAGGAAAATTTATGACTCTGAAAATGATGCTCAGCGTCTCAGAGAGGATTGCTGGTGTCAGTGGGAGGTTGTTGGGGAGGTGACAGCCGGGCTGTCCCGGTGTTGCTCCCGAGCAGCCAGCCCCTGGGGCCTGGGCTGTGCTGGAAGCAGGTGTGTGGGCTGGAGAAGGGTCATCCCAGGGTCTGGAACTTGAGTTTCCTAGAGAGAAGATAGTGAAGGACCTTCCAGGGAGGGGAGATAGTTTCATAAGACCCGTGGATAAAAAAACTGACTGTATTGCTTTGGCTTAACGAAGACTTTAATGTAAGAGAGGATTAGATGGAGAAAGCCCAAGGAAAACTTAAAGGAGTTGTTTCTCACTTCTTTCTTTTCTGTGTCCTGGGAATGTGACTCTCGACTATCTTCTGAATACTTAGAAAGCTGAGTCAGCATCCCCATATAGGTTGAAATTTCATCCAGGGGGAGCTGACTGTACCTTTGGAGGCAATCCTGCCTGTCCCGTCATGATCTGTGCGTATGACCTGGTCTGTGCTTCCATGGTGCAGGCTGAAGCCCCTGGTCTACTGGAAGCCTGAATGGGGCGGAACCCTTTGATTTCTTCCCTCTCCCCACCCTCAGTTTCTGCATCTGAGAAATGGGAATGTTTCCCACCGTGTGGATTAAATTGGTGGAACTAGTTCAGATTAATTATGGGAGCTTTTCTGTGCAAATCTTTTTTTTTTTTCCCCCAGTGCCTTCAGCTGTCTTGGCCAGTTGCTCCAAATTTTAGACTAAGCGCTTCACTTACAGAGACCTGGCTGGCACAGAGACGTGGGAACCACAGAACAATACATAAAGTTACTCTCAGGCCTCAGGTTTGGAAACACCAGAGCACTTTTATTTTTAGCCCCTGTAGAAGGCAGATAATGTGCCGAGCTAATATTTGAAGTCACACAGGACTTTTTCTTCTATTGGACAGCAAAGAGGTTAGTTCTAAATTGAGGAACGGGCAGCAGTGCACTGTGGGTGTGGTTACACAGAAGGCAGCTAGTAAACTGTACTATCTCCTAGTCCTCCCTGGCTTATGACTTCTTACAGATACCCGAAACAGCCTTCTGACATGTAGGTTTGCATTTCTGAGAGGCACAGCTTGATATACCGTAATTTATCCTGGATGGGTGGTCAAGGATTCAACCAAGCAAGAGCAGGTGGAAAATAGAAAAAGAGATCGTATCTGTGCTGAACACATACAGACTTTTTCTTGCTGCAAATCTCTAAACAAAATAGAATGACAGCTGTTTACGTGGTATTTATTCTGTATTAGGCTCTAGAAATTGTCTAAAATGATTTCAGGTGTTTGGGAGGATGTTAGCAGGTTATATACATTGTACACCATTTTATAAATGGACTGAAAATCCTTGGATTTTGGTATCCATGGAGAGGCCTTGGACCCAATCTCTTGTGGTACCAAGGGTCAACTCCACCATATAATTTGTATATTATACATCCCATATACAGTAATTTGTACTGTGCCTGTTTCTAGTATAGAGTGCATTACAGATGGGTATATTTGGGCAACCAAGTCAAACAGTTTTACAAGACAGACCCTTCTTCACACTGACTGAAAGAGAATTTAGAATAGCATTAGGGTAATCCCAGGTGGTGGTGGGGCGTCGAGTGGGCAGGCGGAAAGCTCCTTGTGCTGCTCCCTGCTTTTATGTATTAAAAACCCTTCAACATTAAAAAGAAAAAAAATCTGCCCAGAGAGAGATTTACAATCTAGGGGGTATTTAAATTAAATTTTTTAATTCTAAAAGCTTTGCTTCTTAATTGCTCTTTAATTAATATTGGATTCACATCTTACAAACAGATGTGCATTCTTGGCTTGATTATTTTCCTCTCCAAGTAAGGACATATGTTCCTGTGTTTTCCCAAATTGAGCTGCAAGGTGGGTCTCCCTTCCTTCCCCCAAAGAAAGACCTCGCGGGCAAACAACAGCCTTGAAAAGTAGAGATCAAAAGGCCAGCCCGAGTCAGCTCTGCCTTTCCTTCCCTGCCGTCACTCTTCTCTTGGGCAGGAGCTGCTCTGTAAGGCAGGTGAGGGAGGGTGGGCTGTTTGGGGCTGGGGGCTTCGATCTCTAGTTTTCAAGGCTGACTGTTTCCAGCTCGGTCTTGCTGTCGAGGAAACACTATCATTGTCGTTATAGTTTGGAGGACATTAAGCCTGTGGTCCTGTGACAAGTGCTGACTTGGACTTTTTTTTTTTTTTTTTGCTTTTTTTTGGAGACAGGGTCTCGCTTTGTAGTTCAGGCTGGCCCTGAGCTCACTATGGTGCCCAGGCAAGCCGCCGCGAACTCAGCAATCCTCCTGTCTCTGCCTCCCGAGTGCTGGGATTACAGGCGTAAGCCACCACGCCCGGCATTATATGTGGTAACCGGGGATCGAACTCAGGTC
>PVIC010037808.1:0-17717 GCA_004025085.1 Thryonomys swinderianus | reverse complement strand
GCATGTATTTATGTAATTTTTAATTTATTGAAGTTCTTGCTTTGAGTTATTTTATTAAAAAAATAACCACTACTTGGCTATTCTTCCTATAGGCAGTGAATATAATAAAAAACCTCATGAAAGATAAAAAGCCTTTAAAGATTTATGATTAATATTGCATCTCTGTTTACTATGGAGATGCAAACAGTGTATGGTCTTTACAAGAATACATATGCTAGATATCTCTCTTTTGCTAATATATTTTATGAAATTCCCAAATGCTGACAGTTTGAAAGGAATCTAAATTAATCACTCCCAAGTTTAATAAGGAAAGTAGCCATGGCTGATGGATTTACACAACATAAGATTTGCTGAGAAGTAGTGAAATTATACATCATGGCTACATAATTTGCTTTTACCAGAACAAATATGTTTAGGTGGTTCCAAAATATTTTTACTAGGGCAACAAAATAATTTGAAAGCTAATAATATTTTTTTCTCCAGTATTTTCAGTGATGGAGCCATTCTAATATTATTGATTAAAACACACGATATTTTTTAACCAATGAAATGGACTGTAGTACATATAAATTTATAATATCTGCAAAACTTTATTATAAAATACAAATATTAGCTTTCAACTTATAAAATTTGAGGAAAAAATAAAATCAAAATAAAAAAATCACAAATATATACAAATAAACAGAAAAACAATTATTTATTTTGCACTTTATTAAGTTTTTTGCTATATATAATTAATGTGTGCAATTTAATTATTTTAGACATATAAGTATATATTCATGAGTCAAATATTACTTATTTTTTTAAAAAAAGGAAAATCCTACCATTTGGGACAGCATGAATGGGAAATGAAAGATATTATGATAAACAAAATGTCAGTTACAGAAGGATTAATGCTATGTGAGTCCCTTTACATATGATAGCTATAAGAATTAGAATATAGAAGTAGACAGGAGAAAAGTGATCTCAGGACAAGGAAGAGAGAAATATTGGTCTGTGTTAATGCCTATGGTTAATAACTAAACGTTATGTTCATACAAGTCAGCAAAAGGGTGAATATCCTGTTATGTGATCTTACCACAAAAAGGAAGGAACAAGAAACTTTCAGAGTGAAGGACATATATTCTCTGGATTGTGGAGACACACACAAAAAAATTAGAATTAAAATTCATCCTGAATTTTGGAAATATTAAATAAAATAAAAGTTATCCAGGGTTTTTCTCTGTTAATTCTAATATTTGTATGGGAATTTACAATTATTTCAAAATTCAAAAAACACGTTAGTGTTGAATTGTGAAAGAATGGTCAAACTGTATTACAGAAGTATGACATTGTCTACAATAGTAGAGAAAAATCATTACTTTCTAGTCAAGCAGTGAGTTCTTATTTAGAAATAAGACATTATTTTAATGGCCAATGAATGACTTTGTGATATACACAATGTAGAAATACAGCTGAAAAATAAATGTGTGGTGATAATAAAAATTTCAGAATTAAGAATTAGAATTAAAGAAATTAACTTTCATTTTATTTCACTGTGAAGATGTATCATATACTGTAAATCAAAATAGATATATGCTAGAAGAACAAGTTTCATATGAAGACATTCATAGGATATATGTATATATTTACATATTAATTTACACAAGAATTTATAAAATACAGTCCTCATTCACCATGTTTACACATAAATCTTTCACATTCATAAATTGTTCATCTTCTAAACTTGAATTGGAAATTCTACATCTTTTAAACCTGAACTTTTTAAACATACATAAAACATGTTCCTATGTATTGTGTAGCATGTAAAGTTTTGATGTACATACAAATTGTGTAATGCTTAAAATCAGGTTAATCTCAAGCACTGCTTTCTTTATGCTAAAATATTACACATTATCTTCTAACTTTTTGAAATATATGGTACATTTGTATCTATATTTGATGAGTTTCTCAAACGTCTATGCAACTTACTACACTTATCTTGTATATAATTTACTATATATGCCTGCTCTTCCCAGTTTTTTGTTCACCAATTTACCTGGTAAAAATCTTCTGTTTAGACAGAATACAGAACCAGAAAATTTACATTCCTTTAATTATTTTTGGAATCCTGAAACAATAGATTTGATTACAACAGAACCTAACACAAATGCAGATCAATCAAAACCTTCTGGAATTCTCAGGACACTTTCATCATGGAAATACTATCAACATACAGGTGAGGCAGAAAGTTGAACTTTTTGCTCTTCCTATTCTTCAAGTAATTATATGTATGCTAATATGTGACTGGTATTGGTCTAACAAATTTCATGGAAACAGCTTTTTTTTATTAAAATGATGGCTTTATTAAAATGTTTTGCTTTGGGCCGGAGGGTTAGCTCAGTGGTTCCGGCGCCTGCCATGCAAGCGCAAGGACCTGAGTTCGATCCCCGGTAACCACATATAATGCTGGGCGTGGACAATCAACACCGCATACCACAATGCCGGACATGGTGGCTCACGCCTGTAATCCCAGCACTCGGGAAGCAGAGACAAGAGGATTGCTGAGTTCGTGGCGGCTTGCCTGGGCACCATAGTGAGCTCAGGGCCAGCCTGAACTACAAAGCGAGACCCTGTCTCAAAAAGCAAAAAAAAAAAATGTTTTGCTTTATTAAATGTTATATTAATTTTATAGATAATTCTACTTTCAAATCTTCTGTTTACTGAAACCGTAAACTAAGAAGGTCATGGCCAATTGTTGGACATCTCAGTAAAAAGTATTCCACCTCACTTACTTTTGAGAAAGATATCACAATTTATTAAATAATGCATCAGTTTATGCCATGGAAAAGACCTAGACAGGATATCAAATCTTATAGGCTTTGGGAATCTAAATCTGGGTGTATTTGGTTTTTCATAACTTACACTGGAAACAACACAAAATTGAAAATATAAAGTTCATTCATTGAGTAAAAAATTTATTTTGATTTTGAGGAAAATATTATGAATATGGGGTATTGTTGGGACATTGAGATTAAATAGGAAAGAAGTACCAAAACATCAGAAGTGAAAAATATATGAAATGGAAAGACATAAAAGTTATCTCCTTACTGTTAACTATTCATAAAACAGAGATGACAGAACTGAAATAAGAAACAAAACTTTAAAATTTCCAATGTAAAATAGGTGATGCTGACAAAGTTGTAACAAGGTATTCTGTAGTTGGATAATGAGAAAATATATTTGAACACATTCATGCAGCTTCTGGGCCAAACAATATGGAACTCTTTTATTATCTATTCAAAACAATCAAAACAAAAGGGTTCCAAAGTCACTTACAGTTTTGTATGTGAGATTCGGGTCAGAGCTGTGAAGATGAAAAAACCAGTAAAAACCAGGCTCAGGAAGCTTCTGCTGGGATAAAGGAATGTATTGGCTGCTAGACTCCAGATGATGTGTGTTACGACTCAGCAGAAAACTGATCTCAATTTTTTTTTCTTATGTTCAGACTTTGCAGGGCAATTCTAAAGAAGTAGAGATGAAATATCTTAGAGAGTTCTGTGTGGGTGATTCTGGTCATAGCCCAGAAGATCACAAAGTTTATAAAGACCAATCTAGAGAGGTTTCTGTTGGGAGGAAGGACTATATTGGCTGTTGGACTACAGATGATGTGTGTTGTGGGATGGCAGGAAGCTTGTTTGCATTTTGTTCATGTCCTGAGGTTTTGCCTGAGGCTGAGATTAGGGGTAGTGGACTAATTAATCTTGCAGAAGAAATTTCAGAGCAATCAAATATTGAGGCAGTGGCAGGGCTATTGCTGGGGATTTCAGCCAGATCTATGTTGAGAATTAAGAGCAAAGAGCCCAGCAGAATGATTTAAAATGTTTTGAGTTTGGCTAGAAGGGAAACTCCAGTAAAGCTGCAGAGTGCAAAGACAGAACAGAGGAGAACTTCGTTGCTGAGAAAGAATAGAATAGAAAAGATGGCCTGGAGGCATCAGAGGAATAACCAGGATTCCACCCTTTGTAGTCTGAGAGTTGTTAAGGTTAAAATTTTTGCTTTGAGAACTCCATAGACCACAATGTTCTAAAATGGTGGCAGCCTGGAGAAGTTGTTCTAGAATGGTGGCCTTCAGAAGTTGTTTCAAAATGGCAGCAGCCTAGGGAAGTTGTTCCAAAATGATGATTTAGGGAAACTGTCCCAAAATGGTGGTTTGGGGCAGTTGTTTCAAAATGATGGTCTATGGAAGTTATTCCAAGATGGTGGCCTAGGGAATGTGTTTCAAAATGGTGGCAGCCTAGGGAAGTTGTTCCAAAATGGTAGCCTAGAAAAGTTGTTCCAAAATGCAGCTGAAGGAAATTGTTCTAAAATGGTGGCATAGGAAAGTTGTTTCAAAATGGCCCCAGCATAGGGAAATTATTCCTAAATGGAGAGTTAGGGAAATTGTTCCAAAATGATGGCTTAACAAAGCTGTTTCAAAATGGGGCAGCCTAGGAAAGTTGTTTCAAAATGACAACTTAATGGAGACCTAAGAAAATTGTTTAAAAATGGTAGCCTAGAAAGCTGCTTCAAAATGGTGACAGCCTAGGGAATTTGTTCCAAAATGGTGGCCTGAGGAACTTGTTTTAAAATGGTGGTAACCTAGAGGCGTTGCCTCAAAATGGTGGCTTAAGGGCCCAGAGATTTAGCTCAGTGGTTGCAGCACCTGCCTCACAAGTGCAAGGTCCTGAGTTCGATCCCAATAACCACATAGAATGCTGAGTGTGGTGACTCATGCCCACCAGCAATCAATACCACATACCACAATGCTGGGTATGGTGGCTCACACCTGTAATCCCAGCACTCGGGGGGCAGAGACAGGAGGATTGCTGAGTTCAAGGCTTGTGTGGGCTACATAGTGAGCTGAAGGCCAGCCTGAACTACAAAGTGAGACCCTGTCTCAAAAAAAAAAAAAAAAAATGGTGGCTTAAGGAAGTTGTTTCAAAATGGCAGCAGCCTAGGGAAAGTGTTCCAAAATGGTGGCTTAGGGAAGTTGTTTCAAAATGGTGGAAGCCTAGGAAAATTTTTCCAAAATGGTGGCCTAGGGAAGTTGTTTAAAAAATTGTGACTTAGAGAAATTGTTCCAAAATGGTGGCTTAGGGAAGCTGTCAAAATGGCAGCAGCCTAGAGAAGTTGTTACAACATGTGGCAGCCTAGGGAAACTGTTCCAAAATGGTGGCACAGGGAGGTTGTTCCAAAATGGTGGCCTGGAGAAATTGTTTCAAAATGGCAGCAGCCTAAGGAAATTTTTCCAAAATGGTGGCCTAGGAAAATTGTTTCAAAGTCTTGGACTAAAGAAATTGCTTCAAAATGATTCGGGCTAGAGAAGTTGCTCCTAAATGGTGGCCTGGGGAACTTGTTTCAAAATGGTGCAGCCTAGAAGAGTTGTTCCAAAATTGTGGTTTACAGAAGTTGTTCCAAAATGGTGGCAACCTAGAGAAATTGTTCCAGAATGGTGGTCTAGGGAAGTTGTTCTAAAATATTCCCCAGCCTAGGGAAATTGTTCCCAAATGGTGGCATAGAGAACTCATTTCAAAATGGTGGTAGCCTAGAAAACTTTTTCCAAAATGGCAGCATCCTAGAGAAGTTTTCTAAAATGGCAACTTTGGAAGTTGTTTCAAAACAGTGAAGTTATTCCTCAGGATTTGGTAAATAGGCATTGCACTCCTACAGTCAAGAGAGAAGGAAATCTGTCTACTATGGTTCCCTCTGGCAGCAGACCTTGCCATCATCCACGTGGCACATTGGTTTTAGATGCATGAAGAATGCAGGAATTGTGGGGTCAGGAATGTTTCCACCGAGGTTTCAGGAGGCCAAAGAGGCCAGTCAGTGTGTTCCTGAAAGGGAACTGTGAAGCTGTGAGAGTGCAGCCAAAGGTTCAGTGGAGACCCCAGAGGTTTAGAGAAGCCAAGACGATAGATCATCAGAGGAAAACTGCAAGGAGGGAGCAGTGTGAGCCCAAGGAATACTGGAAGTGGAACTATGGAATTTAATGTTTGCTCTGTATAATTTTTGACTTGCTTTAGTCCTATTCCTTTTTATCTTCCTGTTTGAACCTTTTGGAATACAAATGCCTACCTTGTGCCATTGAATTTGGAAGTGTTTGACTTTTTTTTCATTTATTCAGGGGCTTTGAACTAAGAGTTTGCTTTTGAATCTTAGAGGAGACTTTGGACTCGGAGTTTTCAGCAATTCTAAACTATTCAGATTTTGCAACTCTTAGAAATGGATGGACTACATGCTTTTTTACATAAAGGCATATGCATGAGTTTTAGGAGTATGAAAACAAACCCTAAAAAACATGATCAGATTGAAAAAATAAGATGTTGAATTCACATGTTGGTCCTCAAGGGTTATTCACTCTTAGAAACCTAAAAGATGGAGTTACAAGGAATATAAAGGATTTAGACCAGTTATAAATTACCCTTGTAGAGTACAAAACTAAATCCAAAGGAGACTCAAAAGCAAATGAAACAGTGCTACATTTGTTTTGCAAAACTACATCAAGTAACTAAAGAAATATTGTTTCAGACTAATTAAAGAAAACTAAAGTAAGGCAAACCAATACATTGAATATATGCAAGAACATATAAGAAAGTAGTACAACTCTTAATGTGACATTTCTGAACATCAGTGTGGTTTTTCTTTGGAAAACAAGAACTAGTTCTCAAGAATACATCAGCAATAGTCATCTAGTAAAAGAAATATTTATTGTATGAGACATATATTCCATATATAAAAATATATGCAATGAAATGTTCAGACATTTTACATTTTAAGAAATTTAAAAACAAAATAAATTTGCAGTGTCCCACAGAGGATAAAAATATAAAAAGATGTACAATTATATTAAAATCCATAAAATACTGTGTTACTTGGCATGCAGCTGTATCTTTTGGAGAACTTACAGTATCATTACATTTCTACAAAAGTGCTACTTTATATGAGCATAACACCACAGGCTTAGAATACTCATAAAAAGCCTATGATTTTCAGAATGAGAATGAGAAAATGTAAGCCGAATTTCAGACTCCTCCTTCATTTCAAATAACAATTTTGGCAGACTAGCAGGACTATTTTATACTTGCATTCTAATATATCACAATAAATGATGTCTTGAATATTTCATATGAGTTGAATAATACAGAAAATAATTTGCAGATGAATATTCATAAAATAACTAAATCATTTTAAAGAAAAGTAATGTTTTGCCTTGTGATAAAAATATGAACTTTTTATAGCATCAAGTTAACATTTTTTCAGCTAATACAATACCTAGTTTTGTTTGAAAATATAAGAGCAAATGATACAAATTATTATCATTTCCAAATAACTGAGCATTACAGCACTTAAACAATTTGTACAAATATATCACTACTTCAGACTTTAAAGATTCTTCTAAGATGATATAAATTTGGACATCACACATTCCTGTATGTGGCACTATATTTAACCCATTCCATTTAAGTGGAGATATTAAAATAATTTTGTTTTTTTGTAACATCAGTAAGTATTAATATTGTACTTTTGCTTGTTTATAGTACTTCAAATTCAAACTGATATTTTTATCACTTATAAGATGTGGATTATTTATGCTATTCTGCTTCCATTCAATGAGATAAAGCTCCTAAAAGGAGAAGGGTACTGCATGATTTTTTCCTATGCTGGTGGACAGCATAGGTCAATATGCCTGTGACTAATAGTGCGAAGGGTGACCTTCAAATAAAAATGAAGGACAGACAACGTCAAGATTCATGGCAGTAAGAATACAGCAACCTAATTAACTCTCACTCTGAAGATACTTCAAAAGTTCAGTGAAATCTGTAAGAATATTTGATATTGAAAATGACTAAATGAAATGTCTGTTATTTGATGGGAGGAAAATGGTAGTAGGCATGAGTTCCCTACACAACTAGCAAATGAAGTCCACATAAACAATGCAGGAAATGTACACACACACACAGTCCATTGTAAAATATGGGTTATAATTAATAATATGTAATAAAAATTCATGAGTCTTTTAAATTTTAGATATATAGAAAGATTTCTATTGAGTCTACAATGGAAAATACTTCTCATTTAGTTGAAGTGTATTTCCTCTCCATTTGCACAAAATTCCCAAGTAGTTATGAACGCATTCCAGTTGTAGAATTCACACTTCTGGAACAATATGATACTGTCAGAAATGTTCCAAACACTAGACACCATTATATTTCTAGAGAAATAAATTTTTTTAACAAGGAATCTGGTTATAAGACAATGTGAAGTGGTGTTCAGAAGAAATAAGATTTCACAGAGATTAAGAAATGCAAGTATTCTAGCAAATTAAGTGCAAGAAAAGTGGAACTCCTTTTGAATGGAAGTTATCAGTGGACTGTAAGTGTGGGCAGGGTCACACAGATCCATGAAGCAATCTTCCAAATTATATAAAATGAAGAACAAAAACTAACGAACTGCACTTCCAGTGTAGAAGGTACAGAATTAAACATAGTCAGCAGAAAGAAGTAAAGTAGGAGAAACAGAAGGAAAAAATGCAAGATATTGTCTTCATCCACTGTAAAAATAAAGAATGTACTTAAATGGTGCAGTTACTCAAATACCTCCACTGATTTTCTAACTTGAGCTTCACAGCAGGAAGAGTGTGCTTCTCAGCCACCCAAAGCATTCTTAAACTCAGGTATGAGGACCTCTCTACAGTTCACCTGGTTAGTAATCTAATTTGAAAATTATGTTGATGCTAAGTAATGAGTAAAACGATAAATATGTGAACCAGAAGAAAAAACTTTCTAAATCAACATTTGCTTCAGCAACAAACAAATGGCATCTCTTAATTCTAAATTTAAATCCTGCTCTGTAGGTACTAGTTTTCTTATTGGAAGGGACCACGCATTAGTTGTGCTTTACTTTGTCTTTGCACGTGTAGTCTCATGGCTTCTAAGCAAAGACTGTTCTCAAGCGGAGGTTTTGGGGAGTTTTCTATGACACAACAAAGGAGTCTTCAGTATGTTCAACAGAATAAATAAAAACTTTGATCACTCATACTAAAATCTTCATACATAAGTTATGAAGCCTTTCTTTCATCAGCAACATTTTGGAGAGCTGAGCTGTAACAAATGGCCAGATGGAAACCAAAGCATTGGAAAAACTGCTGAAGAAATTTAAATAGCTGGCTTTCTTAATTAAACTTGAATTACAATAACTTATTTATCATGATTATTACAATAGTTCATATTGCGATCTATGTTCAGCTTCCTTCCAGTGTGCTGTGGCTCTGAGAGGGTTTTAGTTGCACAAATTTACTCCAGATTATACTTTGTCCACCTCATGAGTATTGCTGCCATAGGTGGCTTTTCTCTTTGTGAATCAGACTATTAGACTATTACTAATATTACTGTATATTCATGAATATTAAATTATGTCATATATACATAGTTCTTATATGGAATGTAAAAAATAATGGGTTATGAAATTAAATTCCCTATTTTTCCTTTTTCTATTTCAATATTATTCCTCTGTTATCAGAATGTAATTTTTTTCTTTGCTTTATTTGATCCAGGGTCAGGGTAGATCATTTACATTGGACTTGAACCCACCAGTTCTCCTGTATCAGAATCGGCACTGGCCAAACAAAATATAAGTTAAATTTTTAATATAACCCCAGTGATGGCAAAAGGAATAAATTTTATATTTTAGCCACTTTCAACTAAGTGTAAATATAAGTGTTTATCTCATTTTTGATCATTTCTTGTTGCAGCCATCAATGTCATTTGATAGTTTTCAGTATTATGGTGTCAATTATGAATTACCCCCAAATGATCATGTATTTAGAAATGTGTTTTAATGAACGCATTAAAAATCATGAATCATGAAATTGCTATAACTGAATGTGTTGTTAGGAGGTAGGATCTGGTCTAAAGAGGCTTGGCACTGAGGGTGTGACCAGGGTTGTGAGAAGGGTGTAACTCTCTCCCTAGTTCTTTTTTCATCATTTCTCCTTCCTGACCACAATGGCATGAGCAAGGTCTAATCCTGAACCCTTACATCATGATGTTCCTACTTTGGTTGGTCAACCATGCAAGGACTGAGACTTCTAAACCCTAAGCCAAATAAACCTCTCATCCTTTAAATTATGGTTTAAAGACAGCGTGTCTCAACAGCAAAATGCCCAGGATATCACACAAATAAAAATCTTGAAATTGAGCGATGGTAGTAGTTCCGTTATTTGTTTTAGCAGCTGGCAAGATATACCCACAGATCAGCACTTCCTATGAATGCTCTATCATTGTTTTCAATCAGCATATCTCTGTCACTGATGTACTGAAGGGTTATGATGTTTTCATACTAAAAAGTATATAAGTAACTGCAAATATTCAAGTCAGGAAAGCCAATGGTGAGGCAATGCAATTATAAGTCAGACATTAAGGGAAGAAGCAATTCAATGAAAATCGCTTGAGCATTTTAATGTTATGGAAATAGATTCAAGTAATGCTCCTAAAGGTATGAAATCATTCTAAAAGTCAGTTATTTCTTTAGAGTTTCATAAAATCCCAGTGGCAAAGATGGGAGATGCTCACAGGAAGATAAGATTTCTTCAGGTGTCATCTGGTACTTTTACCTCCCAGCTGTAATCATTGAATCTCCAAAGTAAACCTTTTTTTATGATCATATAACTGTATAACAGCACTAGAGGATTATGTGTGATATGCATTTAAATTCATTTGACCTAAGCAAGGCTTATAGGAAATCCTAAAGAAGGATTCTAGTTATTTATTTCATTCTATTTCTTCTTTGGAATTGGGACTCACTTAAACAAAAGTTAATCCCTAATTTAAATTAAACTTTAGTACAAAGTGTTCCCCAGTGTATCAAATTCTCCTTCCCCAATGTAAAAGGGAAGAAGGATAAGCATATCATAGTCTTCTCTGTGACAATTTTTCATTTTGTTAAAAATATATAACTGATTTTAATTTTTTGCTTATTAGTACATTGTATAGTATATAAGGTTTACATCTCTTGTGCAAAGCTGGCGCATGTACATAACACATCTTAATTCCTTTCTCATCCTTTTTTCCTTCTCTCTTTCCCCATCCACCTCTGTTGATTTCTTTCTTCCTTTTTTTTTTTGTCTATTTATTGTGGTCACTATAAAGATAGTTACTTTGAGTTCATGTAATTTTTCATCTAATTTTTAAATGCAATGTTAGATTCATTTAAAATATATGAAACACATGGTAAAGAGTATCCCTTTACCAAAGGCAAAACTTAGAAACTAGGACATTATCAGTACTGTTATATCTCCCTGCATGTTTAATTAGAATCTCATCTGCCTCTTCTCATAATACAATCTTATGATCTTTTCATCTTCTTTTGCTTTTGGGTGGAAAGAACACTTATCTTGAGGTTGTTCTTAACACCTTTTTATTGTGCAATACAATATCACTAGTTATAGGAAGAGTGTTCTACCAAAAATAGTTATTCCCCACTTTCCCTTCTCCCTTATCATTGACAGCTGCCACTTTACTCTTTGCTGCTATGACTTTGCTGCTCTATAAGTAGAATTGAGCACTCTGTCCTTCTGTGACTGAATTATTTCACTAGGCATAGTCACCTCCAAATTCACCCACAGTGCTGCGTATCCCAGAACTTTGTTTTTTCTTTTTCTTTTTTATTTCTTACAAATGTGCATGCCTTATTTTTATAATTTATTTATTATTCAATGGACATTAATTTTGCTTCCATCCCTTGATCCTTATGGGTAGATCCAAAGTAAACAAAGACGTGATAATCCTTTGTTGTGATTCCAATTTGAAATTTTTAGGGTTAACGCGAAAGTCGGATTTATGGATCAAGACTGTTTTCAAAATATATTACCATATATATTACAAAGAAAAAACTCAAGCTACAGGCAAAAATCAGATATATAAAATAATGGAACAGGAGCCTCACACTTGTTAGGATTGCAATTATCAAGATAAAAACAATCAAACAAAACAGAGTTGTTGGACATTCAATTTGCTATGCTTAACAGTGAACAATTTGCCAAAACTCACTTTGTCTGTGGAAGACCACAACCATGTTCTTTTCCTCCTAATTCGACTGATATATTACTGAATAGTATAGCATAGAGAAAGTGTTTTATAGCTCTCCACATAATCATTCTTTTAAAAAATCATTTCAAATAGAGGGGAAACAAGATAGACCTAATACTATGTTTTGGAATATACTGATCAGCGAAATTATATTTCATTGTCTTTTTTAGAAGCTACTTTGTGTTTTAACATTTCTTTATGTCTAAGGATACTAATGGAAATGAAATCAAATTGCTCGCTCTGACCAGAAAACAATTCCAGTAAATTTGATTGTCTAGACAATGAAAATTATGTGTATACACTTTACGTGGTTTTACAAGAAGAGAAAAATATGTGGCAATTTTATAGAGTGGAAAGAAAAATATTAAATCTTTTGCTTTGAAATATTTAATGTTTTCATAATTGGTGAACAGAGCTGGTCATCTTACCCTTAGAAGATAAAGCCCTGTACAAGTGAAATACGTATCTTTTGAGTGATGTAGACTTTGAGTGGATAAATGTACATTTGAGGTCTTCTTAGTCACCTTTATGTTCCACAAAATGATTCTAAGTGCTCAGTTAGTACCAAATTCTCAGCCAACAATTCCTTAACACCCTATTTGAGTTCTCAGTTGTTTCTCTTCCAATGTCTCTCTCTCGCTCTTTCTCTCCAATCCACTATCATCTGTACTTAAATTTTACCCAACTCCTTGCTTCAGTTTACACACAGCTAAAGTTACTTCCTTGTCAAAATCTTGCAGTGATTTTCTTTGTGCCCATCCCTCGTGCCATTTTCAAATCAACCACCTGTTTCCATATGGCTGATAATTCCTCAAAAATTTAAATGATACCCCACATATATTTACATATTAAAGGAATTAAACAGTATTAAGGGAATCCACACTTAGTTGATGCTGATTATTTCATAACGTATTTTGTTACATGCAAGTACATAAATAACTCGAATGAATACATACCTTATAATTTGTCATTAGCATGTGTAGATTTCACACAGAAATGCACTACTAAATACCAAGTTTGTCCTTGCAGATGATTAACATACCAACTCTAAAATGAATTAATCAATATGGAATTAGTCTATATTTAGAAACATAAGAAGTTGATGCATAAGAATTTTGGAGAATGTAACATGTGAATATATTTTCCTTTACTTTTCCTGGTTTTTTTAAAAAGCAAGGTGTGAATTATATTAGCTGGGGTGCTGGTAAGGCCCTGAATTTGATCTATGGTACTCCCCCTAAAAAACAAAATGAAAGTGTGTACTTACAAGGAGCTTCAATATCCCCTTAATCTAATGTGTCAAACAAAAAAAAAATAGACATGAAATAGTAAGAATGATGTAGCATAGAAATACAATAGAAATTTCAAATTAAAGAATGTAAATATTTATCCCTAATACATTTTCTTAAATCCAGAACATAATTGTGCCTGTGTGATATTATACCTTCTTTTCACCTATTTCAATTTCTTACTATTAATAATATTTTTAAATGAAGTCTTTCAGGTACAGTGTAGACATATTACCTGAAATGTAATGTAAATTATATGTTACCTGGAATTTTTCAAATTCCATCCAAGTGTACAAATGCCCAGCCTCCACAGATTGAAGTTTTTAGGTTTGTATACCCTAAAACTAACCACTGGTCATAGAGTAATATTTCACCATTTGAAGATGTACATTTTGAAATCCTTCTAGAATTTGTAACATGTCATGTCTTCATGAGAAAAAAGTACTTTTGAACCAAATCTCTGCCAAGTGCTCTTAGCACAATCTAGTCACATTTAAGTCTGCAGTTAAAAATACTAAGAATTTACCTTATATCTCTTTAATAGATACCAGGTATATCCAGTGAGTTCTTTAGACAGATTTAGATAAGTATAATTTGATAGAAAAATAGTTAAGTATTTTAGCAAAGCAAGAAGTTTTATTCCAGTTGTTGGTTCCACCCCCTCTCTCCCTCTCCCTCTCCCTCTCCCTCTCCCTCTCCCTCTCTCTCTCTCTCTCTCTCTCTCTCTCTCTCCCTCTCTCCCCCCCCCTCCCTCCCTCCCTCCCTCCCTCTCTCTCTCTCTCTGTCTCTCTCTCTCTCTCTGGTGACAGGGTCTTACTTTGTAGTTCAGGCTGGCCCTGAGCTCACAGGCAAGTCTGGAACTCAGCAGTCCTCCTGCCTCTGCCTCCCAAGTGCTGGGATTACAGGTGTGAGCCACCACGCCTGGCACTGTGGTATGTGGTAGTGATTTTTGGGTGGGTGTGAGTCACCACCCCCGGTATTGTTGTATGTGGTTACCGGGATGGAACCAGGGACTTTGCCTTGCTAGGCAGGCACCAGAACCACTGAGCTAAATCTCCTGCCCAGTGTTTCTCTTAAATATAATAATAATTAAAAATATTTGCTCTACTTACACAAGAACTTGGAGATAGTGTTTAGGACAACAACTACACACTTATTTAAGTAATTTTTCATCAAAATTTCATAACAGAGATGTCTAGATGAGCAATAGCTAGAAGGAAGTATTATATTAGTGAAATTTCTAATCTTTAGAACCGGAGCACATCAATACAGAACAAGACAAAATAACACAGTAAAAGAAAACATGAACACGGAACTCTGAGTAGGAGGAATGACGTGCCCTGCCAGGAAGGAGAAGGGTTTTTCTGCCATCAAGGTGGGAGCCAGAGGGGGAGACGCCATGCTGCCTCGCACCATAACAGGGAATAAAGGGATAATCAATGTGTTTAGAGATCTGTCAGGAGCTTTCCAGCCCCGTGTGGACTCATCAGAGGCCCCTGTTGACTTGGTGATCACTAATTTATTGTGATGTCATTTTCTGTGTATCACTGATTTCTCTTGTTTGGCCTACTAAAGAAAAAAAGCCCAAAAATCATAGAAAGTAACATGAAAATGCTTATAAAGATAGCATATGTTGGGCAACAATAATAGTTAAAAGTGATACCATTTCACAACAAGACTTCTCAAATGAGTACAAATTAACAAGATGTTAAAGAAAAATATAAATTTTAGATAAAATTGTGTTAATCTTGACTTAAGGAAATACAGATGCAAAAGAATTCTATGCATATTAACACTACTCAAATTGTAATTCTAATGTTTCTTCAAAACAAAACTGCTAATTCTTTAATATTATGTGACATTTCAGAATCCAGAAAGTTACAATTAGCCTAAGTACACATGAAGGTAGTAATTAATCAAAAATAAGTTAAAATTTTTATCAAATGGAATATATATATATATGCATACATATGCATGCATACACTACAAAGTATGGCAGTAATTATAATGCTTAAGTATGAATACTTGGCTTATTGTAAAACAGTCTAGCTAGGGTTATCATCATTCATATTATGGCCTGTATTACATAAAACAATACAGCTTCTGCCGGGCATAGTGGCTCACGCCTGTAATCCCAGCACTCAGGAGGCAGAGACAGGAGGATTGCTGAATTTCAAGCTTCCTGGGCTACATAGTGAGCTCAGGGCCAGCCTGAACTACAAAGCGAGACCCTGTCTAAAAAAAAAAAAAAAGAATACAGCTTCCTTTTACTTTATATTTTTTGTTCAATGAATTCTGAAACTCAAATGAATTTCTACACTAGAAATACAAACATCTCATTGGAAGTAATGTTTGAGATAAATTATCTATCTTCCAGAAGAGGAAAAGAATGACACTTCATTTTTTCTTTACAAAAAAATCACAAGTTTTTCACATATAAATAGCTTTTAGTAATATTTTAATAAAAGTGAAATAGCTGGCAAAAGAAGAATAAACTATGGCAAGCCCTTCTTGCAGAATGAGAAAGATAAAATATGTTCAAATTGGGGGAGACATTCAAAGGAAAGCTTAGAAATTGGAATTCACCCACTGCTTATAAGGAAACCACTTCAGCAAATAATCACATTTAATTTCTCAAAATTTATAAGTGCAGGAGGTAACTGTGGAGGAATATAGAACAAAGAAATTGAAGATGAGAGTTGCCAACACTGGATTCATTACAAGCCAGGGAAGTGTAGCACTCTCTCTGTCTCTTGGTCTCTCTGTCTCTCAGTCTCTCGGTCTCTCCCTCTCCCTCTCCTTCTCCCTCCTCCCACCCCGTATCTCTTTCACCAATTCTTCTTTTTAAAACAGAACACTGAACTAGATATCCCTTTGGTAAATGAGATGCATGCACCACCATTGTATGTATGTCCTAGGAGTGTTGCAGATATGAGCTCCAGAAGCTATTCACGAGTCTCTAATTTTACGTCTTTATTTCCTTCAGTTGCCAGAAGACTTGATCTACGTGATCAGTGAATATCTTTAGATGATAAGACAATGATTAAAAGAGATAGCTACTCCCGAACTGTAGGCTCTGGCATCTTCACCAACCCAAGCACATAGTTGTCAACATGAATATGTTTGCTAGGTGAAAATCAAAGGCTAAACTCTGCATGTCTTTCCCAATGTGCATGGGAGAGAATATGTACTTATGAACAAAGAAAAAAATCTGAAAATGTATATATAACAAGAATATTGGGAGTTGTCTAGATGATAGAACTATGAAGCTTCAGTTTCATTTAAATTTGCTGTAATGTTTCTTTTACTATAATTTTAAGGCATTCAAAATAACAAATATGCAGAAAAGTTAGAATGCTATGAAGCAAAGCAAGTTAAAAGCAGCTAAACCATTAAATCTTAAATAAAATGAAATGCATAAGAAAGAACAAAATATGAAAAACAAATGTATGTTAGAGAAGCAGGAAATAAAGTCATCTCGTAGCGAAAGCTGCATTTAGAAACACCCTTTCCCCAAGCCAAAATATACAAGGTTAATTGTTAATAGCTGTGGATTAGATCAAGAAAATCTACTGGCATCAGCAACAACTGGTCACAACATTAAAATGAAAAGACACTTTTCTAGAACATCCCGTCGCAAGCACAAGAAGGTGCTCTTCTGGAACTAAACAAGGACAAATGGCTTCCCTGCTGTTTTACAAGAGATTTTCCACAACATTTATGACAGATACCTTAAGGTTACATTGTAACAGCATGCATCAGTAACCAAGACTATTAAAAACAATTTCAATCCATTATCTACTGTAAATCAATAAACTATAAAATATTCTCCTAACCAGAAAAACAAAGTCAAGCCAAGGCTTTCTGTAGCCAGGCAAGTATCTTCGGTAGTAACAGAGACATTTGGTAGACTTGGACTCACCAAAAGTCACTAAGATGACTTCTATGAAGCAGATTGAAGAAGATATGGGAAGCATTCTGTTTTCTTAGAGTGCATCAGCATAGTGATAATCCTGCTCACCACCGCAAGCTTTGAAGTCAGATATGGGAATTAACCTGCAAGCTCTGTAATTAAAGGCAAATTTTATAAAGTCACAAGTCTGGTAGAAATATACCTCAGGATGACTATGAACATTACTTACTATGATCTGAATGCTTGTGTCTCCGCCATATCCATTTGCTGAGTCCTAATTCCAGGAGTGATGGTATCAGAAGGTGAGGTCTTGGAGGGTTGAACTGGATAACTGTACTAATAAAAGAACACCCAGGACTGTACCTATATTAAATACCCCAGCTTCTTGGAATTCCACTCTCCAAAATT
>PVIC010037807.1:0-17912 GCA_004025085.1 Thryonomys swinderianus | reverse complement strand
TGCTGGGATTACAGGCATGAGCCACCATGCCCAGCATAGAGTTGTCTTTCTATACTGAGTTTCACATATTTCTTGCATATGCAAACCTTTGAGTTCATCAATACATTCTAACTGATAAAGTACAAGTATTTCAAACTCACAGATAATTTTCCAAGTTGAAGATATCTATATGATGGGCTGGCCATCATACACCTAAACTATTTTGCAGGACAGATGATGGGCATCAAATAAAGTTTATTAATCAATATCATCATTAAGACTGTTTTATAGCCAGCCCAAAAGCTGATAGAAAATTATTCAAACAATTAAAAGTTGAATATAAACAGGAATAATGCTATATTTAATAGAAAAGAGATGTTGTCATTGTACTTTGTCCATCAGAATCTAGCAGAGAATCCAGCATCTAGGAAACATTATTAAGCGAATGGATTTCTGTTCATCAAATTTAGTGCTTATGGTTAGGTATAAGAATTATGAGGAAGTAAGGGGATTTGCATAAAGTGATACTATACACAAAATTCTAACATGTAGAAATTATATTAATACAAATATAGGTTGAAGGATTTTTACTTCAAATTATATTTTATTACTAAAACAATAATCAAAATTCATATTTATGATTTATCTATTTTGTCACCATTGTGTGGAGATAGAAAAATATTAACTTTATTAAAATAAAAGTGGGCACACAGTTGGGTAAGTTTTAAATTTATAAAAGTAGCTGTGTGCTGAAAATGCCGATCTTTGTCAAAGTTGTGAACTAGATTTTTCTCTAAAATTATATTTTTAAAAATACTAGCACCATGGGCTGGAGATTTAGCTCAGTGGTTCTGGTGCCTGCCTTGTAAGCACAAAATCCTGAGTTCAGTCCCAGTAACCACATACAATGCTGGGCTTATACCCACCAGCAATCAATACCACATACCACAGTGCCGGGCATGGTGGCTCATGCCTGTCATCCCAGCGCTCGGGAGGCAGAGACAGGAGGATTGCTGAGTTCAAGGCTTGCCTGGGCTACATAGTGAGCTCAGGGCCAGCCTGAATTACAAAGCAAGACCCTGTCTCCAAAAAAAAAAAAATTCTAGCACCATATTATAACTTACTTATTCAAGCTCCCTGTATACCATAGTCTAGATTGTTAATAGAAGTATTTTGAATGACAGACAGATTTTATTGGAGAGCTTTTCGATTTACTTATTTTCATCTTAATGTGCACTGTTGGGCTAGTATGTAGTTATTTTCACAAAATGCATAATCATGACCGCCAATTTTCCCATGACTACCCTACCAGATGTTTCTTAGGTTTTGCTGAGTCACTTTCTTTCCAGAACTCTGTGTTCCTACTAATTCCTAATTCCCTCTGGCTTCTTCATTTACTTTGTCTTTTACCTCAATTTGGAAAGAAAGTTATTTATTGCCTCCTTAGTACTTCATATACAGACAGTAGTTTTTTTAAATGACTCTCAAGCTTACCTACTAAGATAAATTTTAACCTATCTCTTCCCAAAGAAGACAGATATTTTGAGGAATTTATTCTAAAATCTCATTAAGCCTTTATACTCATGGGAAAGAAAACAGCCTCATCACATGGTGTGACAGTGTACTGCAAATCACTGCAGAGTGCTTGCAGGAAAATGAAACCCAAACTTCTGGTTGCAGGAAAGATCACTAACATTTGACTCCATGTACCAGTCCTAGTAAGTTCTCATTGATTTAAAAATATTAAATCCATATTATGTACTGGTAATTATGCAAAGGTTTGAAAGATGTTAAAACAAAAACAAAAAACCCCTAGTCCTCTATCCCCCCAAAGGACTCAAATGGGAAAGACTGACAAGAAATGCACAGCTGAAGTCAGATGAGGTCAGGCACGTTCAGGGTGATATAGCCATCACAACTGAAAACAAGTAATGTGCTTGATGAAATTTAGTTGGTAAAATTGGCAACAAGTACTATAATAGTGCAGCGGAAGAGCTGAAATAGTGCTCTGGTCATTTTTAGAATCCTCATCAACCACATTTCATCACTAATTATGCAAAGGGAACTCAAACCTTCCACATGTCTCCATGCACGCATGTTTCAAAGAACCAACAGGATGTTTCTGCCTAGAGCAATGACTTCCTCAAACTGCAAGTGTCTTCTACAATAGCTACAGAACACTGCTATTGCTGAGTGCCTATGCATGGGTAAATTAGTCATTCAGTTAATGGACTATGACACATCCTACATGCATGCATTGGGAGTAGAAGAATGTATGGTCTAGCAAGGAAACCCCCTGGAGCTTTGTATAGTCAGGGGAGCTAGTTCACTCAGGCCAGCTGGCCCCTGGATCCCCGTCTAAAAACGATGTCTGTCAGGTTCTCTGCTGCCTTGAACTCGAAGAGCTAAGCAGAAAGCACCGCTCAGGCCAATGTGATTGTCATGATAGCTTAGTAACTTTTCCAACTTCTCAGGGCCTCCAAGATTTATTAAAGCTTAACTTTACCGAAGGGGGTAAAAATTACTGTGGGAGGGTAGGTAATAAGACAATTAGTTCCTATGCAGTGAGTAGCAACAGTGACATTTTAAGAATGTACTCCTAGTGGTACCAAAAAGCAGTCAACCTGTAGATGGTGTGGCTACAATCTGATCAGCCAGGAAAAATCTTTGCTGTGAACTCTTACTTGGTTTTCTTCTTCCTCTTCTAGAAAGTAGAAATACTTTTAACATTTTTCAAGATTGGAGGATATCATTCCACATTTACTCAAAAACCTTTGCAGCCCGGTGTGGTGGCTCATGCCTGTAATCCCAGCACTCAGGAGGCAGAGACAGGAGGATTGCTGAGTTCGAGGCTTGCCTGGACTACATAGTGAGCTCAGAGCCAGCCTGAACTACAAAACAAGACCCTGTCTCAAAAAAAAAAAAAAAAAACTTTGCATAATTACCAGTACAAACACCCATAAAATTCCTCCTTTCCCTATCTGAAAATTTTGGTGGTTGTTTGAAATAATATTCACTTAATTTAATGCTGCTTACAGCACTTCTTGTGTCACACATTTTTCTTATCAAATTGCCTTAGCATTGCTTAAAGCTCTTTCTGCATAATTTCAGAACTCCCAGATGGAATAACTCTGTAAAAAGCAGAAATGGTTTCTTGGGTTTCAGAACATGGGATTGAAGTGTAATAGTTTTGTTTAAATACCTCCAGTTATAGAATGAAAAGCATTGCATCCCAGGTCAGGTTGAAGCTCTGCTAGGGAAAATGATTCAGGCCAGAAACTGCAAAAAAAAAAAAAAAAAATTTTTAGGACGTTTTGCAAACGTAAACTTTCTGGATTTATAGCTAGAAAAGGGTTCCAAGAGGAAACCACTAAGCTTTCTGCTTCTAGGAAAGACTGCAAGGCTAAAGCTGATGCACTGTCTCCATTCAGCGAAGAGATACAATAAAAATTTGTCACATTTACTCCATCTAAAACGAACTCTATAATGCTATCGCTTGGCAGGCTACATGAAAACGTGTGTAGAGTGTGCGCTAAAGTTCACAAGGCCCTCTCCCTTCTGAGACCTCTGTAGTCCTGTTTTGATACGAGACAAGGGACGCCGCCACACACAGTAGCATAACTGCTAACGTTCTCAGGCCTGACCACTTCGCAGCAAAGCGCAGAAGGGGAAGCCAGAAAATAACTCAGAAAAACCAAAGCTTAGAATTCAGCACTTTGTATAGAGTCCTGGGTCAATAATCCCCAGCACTCACTGGGCTAGAGGAGGGATAGGGGCAGAATCGGTAGCCTGAAAGCCAGATTCCGGTTTTCAATTTCGTTTTTGGTTTTTGTGCACTGGGACAAACCCACGCAATCCACAGATGTCATCTTCGATGTGAGAACCATCCTTTCTGGAACCACATCGTTCCAGATGTCGCCCTGGAATTCTTCCAGAGGCAAACCGCCAGATCGCAGGCTGCTGCTCCCCGGCCACTACCCGGAGGTAGAGCAGGTGGCGCCCCAGCCAACCAGCCTTCAGACCTGTGGCCGAGGGCCGTTAATATCTACCGTACGGAGGACACCTGCCTTCGCACCTCCCTGCACGGTGCTCGCACTAAGGCCTGTGAGACAGGCGGGTCGGTGGCCTTGCGCCTTGGGTAGAAAAGGAGACCGTGGCGGGAGCACACGGTTCACCGTGCAGAGCCTCGGCAGAAGGCCCTCGTTGCCCGAGTGGGGCCCGGACCCCACTTTCTACTAATGCTGCACATGCTGCCGCTCCACGGCAGGCAACTCTGTGGGGAAAGGAGAAGGAAGAGTCCTTTCCCTCCAGTGCGAGAGTTCTTCCCAGCGTGTGGCCTCCCCCAACCTGCGGTTCCAGACGGCGCGGGACCGGGGTGGGCGCAGCATCCCCGGTCCTCTCCGAGGCACCTGGACCAGCCCGCGCCCAAGGCCCGCTCGGCTCTACTGAATCACCGCTGACTCACTCGTTGCGGGGTCCCGGAGTTTCCTACGGGGGGCGGGGCGGGGGCGGGGCCTCACCGGGCCCGCCCAGCGCGGCGCGAGCCAGGGCGGGAGGCGGGAGGAGGAGCGGGAGGAGGCGGGCCCGGCCGGCCGGCGCGGGGTGAGGCGCGCGCTGCCCTTTATAGGGCCCCGGGCAGGGGCTCCGACAGATTCCGGGTCCGCAGCCCCCCTGTGCCCCGGGACGCCCGCAGCCCGAACTCCCCGCCTCCGAGGCTCCGCAGAAGCCGCACGACCCAGCTTGAGAACATGACGCCCCCTGCCCGGCCGCGGGTCCCGCGCCTCGAGACCGCCGTCGCCCGGACCCTGCTGCTCGGCTGGGTCCTGACGCGGGCGGCCCCTGCTGAAGGTGAGCGCACCTGCTGGGGAGGCCGGCGGTGCCGCGGAGGGGCCCGGTGCCGGCTGACCGCGGGGTCCTGGGTCCCTCGGGGTTGCCCGGCCGTACCTGAGCCGGTGTGAATGAACTCGGCTGCGTGGCGAGGCTGGACTGCGGGAGGCGGTCGAGCGGAGAGCAGCTCCCCCTTGGGGTGTTTGCTAGGTGCACCGGTCGTTGCATAAGCGGCTTTTGGGCTCCCGCTTTAACTCTGACAAAGGAGCTTTCCAGAGAGCTGTGACCTTGAAGGTGATGGGAAGTGCATACACATCTGCCCGGCATGGGCCGCGAACGGCCTGGGATTTGTCTTTCACGTAGGCATCTCCCCTTCCTGAAGGGAGACCCTGGTCTTGGTCGTCTCAGATTTGGGTGGAAGCTCTCTGGTAGCAAAATGTTGCCGGGATCCGATCGGGCACCGCACGGCGCACGCCCCACGCCTCTTTGGTGTTCGGGCCAAGAGAGACTGAGACCTAAGAATGGCAAAGATTTTACCCGAACACTACGAAGCGTGTGACAGTGTGACGGGCTACACGGGTCCACCCTGGACTAAGTGGAAGTTTCAGTATAAAAGACATTTTAGATAAAAAGTGGGAAAGGTCACATTGGACATTTTTTGTTTGCATGCCTTCCTAAATGCCCCATTCCCAACTTGCTGAAGGCCTTGCAGCCAGCCTTCCCGCATGCGGTGAGCCTGAGCCCTGCCCTCCTGGTCGCCCTGTCGCGTCGATGGTTCCTAGGCTGTGCTGCAGGTCGCATTGCTGCAGGACTTAATCCAGAGTAACGGCCCCAGAAGTGTTGGCTCCTTGCCTGCTCCCCCACTTTACAGAGTGGGTCTTGCTCGGAGGATGTTCTGCATCTAGGAAAAACTTGAAGATTTGTTTTCTATTAATACATCAGTACCAAAGCTTTTGAGATTGAAAACGAAAAATGTGAGGTTTACGGTGATGGGAGGCTGGTGTGGAGCCCGAAGTCACCGCCTGAGAAGTGCATATAATAATAGCTATTTCTCTGTTGTTCAAAGGCACCCCAGGTAAAGCATATAATTTAACTTGGAAATCAACTAATTTCAAGACAATTTTGGAGTGGGAACCCAAACCCATCAATTATGTCTACACTGTTCAGATAAGGTAAGCTAGGTCTGAGAAGGGGGGAGAGAGAATTAAGGTTTTTGATGTTTCTAGTTTCCTGTGCTGAAGATGACTTTAACACTGATTATTGGATAGAATTATTTAGCCAATAACAAGAAAGTATTTATGGTAATTTGCCTTCCAGTGTTGTGTTCTGTCAAGCCTCCAACATTTCTAAACCTCTAAACAATTTCTAAAATTGTTTTTGGAAATGATGCAGAAATTTGTAAGTGGAGTATAAGCTGAGGGGAGGTTCATCCTCACAAGCAGGCACTGATAAGCATGCCTTAGATCAGGAGTAACTAATTTCACTTAAGAGTAGATATTCTTTCTCCTTTGCCAAGCTGTCTAGACTGTGAGCTGCACAAAACATGTTAGGTAAGAGGTGGAGAGGAATTCCAATATATACATTGCCCTTTAGCAGCGTTTGATTCATTAATCTTTGGACTCTGAATTAAGAATTGGTTGTATACCTGATCTCAGAGGAAGCCAAATTCCTGACTCATAGAGTGGCATGGAAACACCGGAGCACAACTCTGTCATTTACAGCCAGGTCTGTCTGGGGTGACTTGTTCACTCAAGCCTCATCTCTGATGGACAGCTCTCCCCAGGAGCCAGCAGATCAGCACATTCGGTCCCAAGGCCAAGAGTGTGCAACATGTTTTCCTTGATGGTTTACACCATATTCTTGGCAAGCTTTTGGTTTCTGAAATGTTCTAGGAGGCTTGGAAATATAGGACAGTGGCTGGAGAAATGATTTTAACACTAATTGAATAGACACACAAAAAGCATCACTAGCCAATAGTACTAATGTCAAACCTTTTATAGTATTATGAATACTACTTGTAGGAATAGGGTGGGTCTTTTAGGTGGACAATTTTGTTTTTCAAAATGAACTGCATAACTGTTACCAAACCAACAGGAAAGAGGATTTGTGTGTGTGCATACATACATACATATATATATATATATATATATATATACACATGCATCTATATATCTTTCTCTTGATATATATGAAAAGTGTTTGCCAAGGTAAATCTCATGTGTGTATCTAAGAAAACAATTACTAGTTCTAGTATTACCAATAAGATATGCAGACATAGGGCAGGAGATTTAGCTCAGTGGTTCCAGCGCCTGCCTCGCAAGCACAAGGCCCTGAGTTCTATCCCGGTAACCACATATAATGCTGGGCGTGGTGACTCACGCCCACCAGCAAGCAATACCACATACCACAGTGCCGGGTGTGGTGGCTCACGCCTATAATCCCAGCACTTGAGAGGTAGAGAGAGGAGGATTGCTGAGTTCAGGGCTTGCCTGGGCTACATAGTGAGCTCAGAGCCAGCCTCAACTACAAAGTGAGACCCTGTCTCAAAAAAAAAAAAAGATATGCAGACATAATTACATAATAACACACAGAGAAATTGAGAGAGAGAGAATTTCATAGCCTGAGATCATGATTATAGTATTATAATTATAAAAATCAAATTTGTGAATTCAGATTTTGGAACTTTGAGAATTAGTAATTAATTTCTTTAATACAGACCTGAAGTTTGCTTTGGGAAAGCTTTCTGGATAGTGAATATTAGATTTTAGGCAGCATGCTTACCTCATAAATATATTCAGTGTTGAGTTTCAGTAACGTCTGCAAATATATGTATGAGTTGGGCTCCCAGGATGGTTTCCCCATGATCCTGCTGCAGAGCTGAGAGGCCTCAGATCAGGACCATCAGCCTCTGCCTGAGACCAAGTTCTCCTCCCGAACTGTGTTCTCCAGGGATTTCTGGGCTGAGAGGGTCATAGCAGTCATCTTCTAGGTAAAGAAACTTGCTCTGGAAAGAGAGAGATCTAAAATGACCATGCGTGAGTTTGGTGCCCACATGGAGCTAAAACCATGATCTCCCTGGACCCTGTAGCACACCTCTTCAAGTGGCTCTGCAGTTTCCGTGGGCCGGAGCTGGGAGACAGAAGAAAAGCCTGGCGCCCATCTCCTCTGTGGCCCGGCTTCGCTCCCTGCTCTCCCTGACCTAAAGTCTCTTGCCCACCTACTGCACTCACCACTGCAGCGCCTGCAGGTGCGTTTCCCCCAGGGAAGCAGATTTCAGTGGTGGCTGGGTGGTGTTCTGGGCTCAAGCCTTACCACCAAATCATCACCGGTGATACTGATTCCATGGAATGTTCACCATTCTGAAGCTGAGTTTATAAAGCTTTCAGAAAACCTGCAACTAATTAGGGACAGTGGATATTCTATGAGAAGTTTCTAGTAATTCAAGAGGAAATTTTACTATTTCCAAATCTGAGGGTATTGTATTACTTGCAGAACCTTGAAGGCTTTTAAAGTGCTAATGCTATTAATGACTTTCAGAACCCCTTACTAGAGAACTGCTGATTTGTTACTTGTTGATACAGTTTCACTAGTTAGAGTGATACAGACAGTCCTGCTAAATTTTGCCATAGAGCTAATGGTCTGTTT
This sequence comes from Thryonomys swinderianus, assembly GCA_004025085.1. Taxonomy (NCBI): domain Eukaryota; kingdom Metazoa; phylum Chordata; class Mammalia; order Rodentia; family Thryonomyidae; genus Thryonomys; species Thryonomys swinderianus. The sequence continues at coordinate 9,461 of PVIC010037807.1, read as the reverse complement.
ATTGAGCTGGAAGGGACCTAACACAGCATCTTACAGAGTTTTCCCCCTGCAGAGCCGGACCACTGAACCACTTGTTTCCACAGTGATGGAGGAATCAAGTTCCCATTCACTTTTTGTGTTAGAAGAGATACAATGAAAACGTATATTGGCCATTCTGGACCACCATAGCTTCTCTATGCTTATCACAAAAAAAAAAATTAAAACATAAGAAACCAAAATATCCCAATGCCACTCTTCTTTTGTGAATTTTAGAATAAAGAATATACATATATCCTTTTAGGCTGGTTATTTTATTGAGAGTTTTAAAGAATACACATTTGTGACTGTTGTGGATGAATTTAGACAACCAAATTCGTAAGGTTCTCACCCTATAGTGTATTAATTTATCCTAAACAGGCAGAAAAACATTTCACATGTGGCAAAGTCCTACAGCCTTGCAGCTGGGCAGAGAGCACAAGAGGCAGGACCCTTTGTACAAAGGCAGCGTGCTTTACTAAAGGGCTTTAGTGACGATGTGGTGCAGAGTGACAGGAGAGGGAAGGTCAGTACTGAGCTAGCTAAGGTGGAGACTCTGGAAGAAAGCCCAACTGGAGCCTTCCTGCCAGGGATAGGCTGAACTCTGTCAGGACGACGCTGAGCCTAGAGCACTGAGTTTTGTCACTTTGCATGGAACTCAAATGTGGGGGTCAAGTTGTGGTAACACTTAAGATTGTTTTCATCCTTTACAGGGATTTCACTTTCAGTAGAATCTCCTGAAATCCTTTCCTTGCAGTGTCAGATTTTGTTAGATTGATGCAACCTGTACTGTTATTCTATAAGCTTTGTTAAGATGTGTTTGCCTCTCATATTTACATCTCGTATACAGTATTCCAGGGCAAACAGGTACAGCCCTCCCACTTTTTAGTCACATGACTTTTTGTTTCTGAGCCTCCAAGTGTACATATATTAAAAGAAAAAAAGTAACTTCTTAAAAGAATTGTATCAGTGAAATACTTGCATAAAGGGTCCAGAATAAACTGGACACAGGTATGTGCCTTAGTACCAGCTACCTGGGAGATGATACAGTCTACACAGAACATGATAGCAAACAGAACATGTTATGATACAGTAAGTGAACTGTGGCAGCCTCATCTGTAAGGTCAGGGATATCACTGAGCCTGCAATTTGGTTGCTATGGGGACTCACCTTGCCTGCACCTTACGTGCTCAGCATAGAGAGCATCTCCTCAGGACTGGCCAGGGATTTCCCCACCCTTAGCACAGACCTCCACAGCCAGAAATGATCTTTCTCATCAGATGCAGTTTAAAACATTCTATTTCTTTTTCTTCTTCCTTTCTCCAGTCCTGCATTAGGAGATTGGAAAAGTAAATGCTTCTCCACAACAGAGACGGAATGTGACCTCACCAATGAGATCGCCCAGGATGTGTACCAGACATACTTGGCGAGGGTCCTTTCCCTCTGGCCGAAGAACCAGAATAACACTGATTTTGTTGGAGACCCTGTCTATACCAATTCCCCGGAGTTTACACCTTACCTGGAGAGTAAGTAGCTCCATCTGTAACACTTTCTGATCAAACTCAGGACTCAAGCTTGTCATGCGGGTGCAGTGCCACTGAGCTAATCCCCGGCCTTACTTTCAATTTTTGTTCTTCTCAGCTTCTCAATATTCTTGTGCCTTATGAGCCCCGGAGCGACTAGTCTAATGCATAGATCCCAAAACACACCTTCTTTCTCAGAAACTGGCAGTGCCCCTGTCCTCTTCACTCATTCTAAGTGTGGCAGGAGACTCCCAAACTGCAAACTTTAGAGTTGATAACAATCTCATCTAACTCTCCCCCGGCCCTCCTGCCAGTCACTCCCGGTAATGGATGACATATGTGTGATGGTCCAAGGCTGTGCCCTCAGCTTTTCCCCATATTCATTGCCTCTTCTGAATCTTCTGTTCTATCATCAGACCAGAACTCTCATTTTAGGATTTTTTCCGGAATGGTCCCCAATCCATAGGGAAACCTACAGTCTCCTAGTGAGCCGCGAAGCTTGCTGACCTTTTCAACCAACTCAACTTGGTCTGAGCCCGTGATGTGCCAGGAGCACCTCCCAGTGCTCGGCTCTCCCTCCTTGTGCAGGCTCTCAGTGGTGGAATGCTCCTCCCACCCCTCGGCTTTGCCCACACTAGGATCTGTTGAGAGGGAGCAAAGAATTCCCACCAAGTAGCCAGCGCTCATGTCTTTGTCACAACTGTGTTTCTGACCTCATATTTTAAGTAAGCACATGTAGCATTAAGACAGTGAACTCAGCTTCTCACATAAGTCCTGCTGGTTAGAATAAAAGCATTGCATAGAGGGACATCCATCCTTTTGCAGCATCTTGTTTGCCTGCTTGAGTATCCCAGATAAACATGGCTGCCTTCCCAGCTGCCCATGGACAAGACCCTCCCTTCAGTCTGCTTGGTGTCTTTACACGTGTGTTACCCTGGCATTGGCCACATCCCGTACCTTCAGGGTCCATGATAGCCCTTCTGCCCTAGTTGATGACATCTTCATGACCCCCTCCATAATCCTGGCATTGTTTGGTCTTCTAGTTCAAACCTTTTGCTGGTTATGTTAGAAGATATTTTATATGTTTCTTTATGTCTGTGCATAATCATCACACATACTTTGCCCTGTGGCTTGCATAGTCTGGCAAATGAGCGGGATTAGTTTTACTATCATTCAACCAAAGCACAGGAGATAAAATCGAGTCATCTCTGAAATCAAGAAAATAAAAACTGATTCCGTGATGTACTAAGGACATTTCTGATACACATTAGATTTTGAAAAATGTAAAATATCTCACATAGTTTTTATATACTTATATGCTAACCTCATAATATTCTAAAATAATTTATTATTTAAAATAATAAATAATTTTATTATTCAAATTAACTTTAGTGTTCTTTTTTTAATGTAACCACAAGGAAATTTAATGTTTTATCTGAGGCTCTTATTACATTCCCATTGGACAGCACTGCTCTGGACATCTTAGAATCTACCTGTAAAGCCATCACAGCTCTTGCTGGCCCAAGCTGATTCTGTGCCACTGTTTCCAATGAAACATGATGAGGTTGTTAACTGTGATAATTAAATAGAGTTCACTCTGGATAGAATTCTTTGGTTCCCACTAAGTCCATTTTCCACATTTCAGCAAAGCTTGGACAGCCGAAGATTCAGAGTTTTAATCAAGTTGGGACAAAACTGAATGTGACCGTACAGGACACGCAGACGTTTGCCAGAAGCAATGGCACTTTCCTAAGCCTTCGAGATGTTTTTGGCAAAAACTTGAGTTACACGCTTTACTATTGGAGAGCTTCAACTACGGGGAGGGTGAGGTTCTTTGCATCTGCTTTTATACCTTACTTTAAATTGGGACCCTTGACTTTTGCAGCCCACTTCTGACAAAGCAGAGTGGGGTAGTTGAGCCAGTGGTGTGGTGGAGTGGGAGGGGGCAGGACAACAGGTCCTGGTTGTGCCCATGGCCAAGCTGGTTTGTGACTTTGGGCACAAGAATCACCAGGACTCCAGCCTCCGGGTTCCTCGACTAAGGGGTGGGATAAGATAATCTTTTGGAGTTCTGTCAACTCTCACATCTCACATTCCCTCCCTGAAGATCCACAGACAAAATTTAGCCTCTTCTCTTCCCTCCTTCCTTTCCCCATCTCCTCTTTCCTTCCCTTTCTTTTTTTGCTTGAAGCTGTGGACTATGTCACTAAGGTACATCCCCTGTCCCAAAACTTACTTTCTTTTTAATAATTCTTTCTTTTCCTGTAGATATTTTTTAAAGGGACTAAACTGAGTTGACCTTGCCTAAATTTTACTCTTGGAAAAGGCATCCTTAGTAGATACTGGGGTAGTCGATTAGCCAAGTCCATTATAAAAGTCTTCATGCATCAGCTGTGTTCATATGGGCTTTCTTGGCTTCCACAGTGATGTAATAAAATCTTCCACAGTGATTTAATAAAAAAGAAAAGAATTCACTTGGAGCCCAGATGATTGAATAACTCTTTATCTTTTCACAGAAAATAAACACAACAAATACTAATGAGTTTTTTATTGATGTGGATCAAGGACAAGAGTACTGTTTCTTTGTTCAAGCTGAGACTCCATCCAGAAAAGCTAACAAGAAGAGTCCAAAAAGCATCATTCATTGTACGAAGCAAGAGAAAGGTGTATTCACACGTAAGTGGCCCACCTGTCATTCTTCTCAGAACCAAGATGTACGTTTTTTGTTAAACCTGCAGAGAAAAACTGCCTTGATTGTTTTAGAGTCCTGTTAGGATCTGAGCCTTTGGAAATGATTCTGTGCTGTTCTCTTGCTTTTACAAGTGTTTTCCTATGTACCTATTGTGTGCTGATTCTCTGAAGCCCCGAACTTACATCATATTTAGGACTTAGCGATAAGACATAGCTTTCCCTGGGCTTATTTCCTGCTGATGTCTGGTCTTCAGGGAAGTAATTTATGTGCCAGCCCATGTACCTACCATCATGAACTGTTGCCACAGGGACTACATGTGCATGTGCATAGACACACATAGAAAACCAGATACACACTCTGGTTTTCATACTTGCCTAAGGCTGAAAGTATGAGTCTCCCTCCAGCCTCACAGGGAAAGTGCTTTGAGTATTCTCATGGAACAGAAGTCTCAGAGACAGTCATGGTGACCTAGCTCTGTTAAGGTTTTAAAATATAAAAATATAGGGCTGGAGATTTAGCTCAGTGGTTTTGCACCTGCCTAGCAAGCACAAGGTCCCTGGTTTGATCCCGGGTAACCACATACAACAATACTGGGCGTGTTGACTCACATCCACCAGCAATCAGCACCACACACCACAGTGCCAGGTGTGGGGACTTACACTTGTAATCCCAGTACTCAGGAGGCAGAGGCATGAGGCTTGCTGAATTCCAGGTTTTCCTGGGCTACTTAGTGAGCTCAGGGCCAGCCTGAACTATAAAGTGAGACCCTGTCTCGAAAACAAAAAAAAAAAAAAATATATAAAATACTTTAAAATCACATTTTCTCAAAGAAAAGTAAAAACCTTTTGCTGATCCCCAACTCTGCACCAAGTCTGATCCTTGTTAGTGAACAAACTTGAAATTTTTCAAGACACATAGAACTTTTATTTCTGGGTAAAATAAAGGAAAAAAATGTAAAAAGTAGACTTACACAAAAATAGGTAATTACATGGTCTGCTACTATTAAACTACTATTTCAGCTTTTTAGATTAGTGGATAAAATGGTTATACATCTTGATGAAAATTATAAAAGAACAAGCAATAAAAGTTGACGTGTTGGCCTAGCTAGAAATAACAAACCAACAAACGAGAGTGTTCACTCCTCTTACTGCTGCTGACATTTGTCCTCTGGTCTTGCAGCCCCCTGGGCATTCTACTCACAGCACTCCTGTTCGGTATTTAAAACCAGGGCAGGGAAGGGGAAAGGCATTATAAAGAAAGAAACATGCTGTGGTGTGCACATGTTTGTCAACTCATGAATTGTAGATGGGTAATAATAAAACAAACAATAGAAGGAAATAAAACCCCCTCTAATTCAGCCACCTCTGCCTTTGTGTACAGTCAGGTCTCTCCTTCCCCTGGCTCTTCTCTGTTTGCTGAAATGTGTTCCCTGAGAAGTGTTTCAAAGGTGAACTTCACCAGGAAGTCCCCGTACTACATCTGTCAGTTACCTTCTTTTCCTCCTCTCATCTTGGTAGCACTCTGGATCTCTTTTCCCTTGCTATTCATCTTCTAAAATCACTGCCACCAAACTCAACGTCATCTTAGCCACATTTCCAATGGCTGTTCTTACTTCCAATAGCATGTTATCTTTTCTAGACTGTGAACATCATGAAGTGGCTCATATAATGCTTCTAACCATTGTCCATGCTTCTAAAATATGCAGGGTGTGATAGATTGTTTCCTGATGTAAGTGTGGCGGGAAGAGTGGAAGAAATGTCAAGTTGCACAAAGGCCAGATGGTGTAATATGGAGTCATGTTGTCAGATCTGCCTACTGGTACACGGGTCCGAGCTCTCCAAGTTGATTTGGTGCCATTTGTTTTTCAGAAATGTTCCTTATCGTGGTATCCGTGGTTTTGGTCATCATCATTGTCATTATCCTGTCCCTGTCTCTGCACAAGTGCAGAAAGGCCAAAGCGAGGCAGAGTGGGAAAGAAAGCTCACCACTGAACTTTGCATAGAGGAAGTGCATCGAGGCTGCACGTTCCTGCGCATGCTGCATTACATAACAACCAAGAATGTCTCAGAGAACATGTGCAAACACAAATGAGCACAGAGCACAAAGCCCTTTGGGCCCTCAAAGCCTCCTTATGTGACCTGTTGTTACAATTAGCACTCTGGTTTTAACATCAGCCTCAGTCACTTTGGAATGTAACAAACAGTCCAACTAATTCCAAGTTGTTTTAATTTTTAACACTATGGTACCTTTTGCACATATCATGCCTTAGATTGTATTTTCTGCACTCAGAAACTAGGTCATGGGGGCAAAGACAGCTGAACAGATGCCTTAAAATATCTTGAGTGGACTTTGGGAAGACATTCAAGAGGCTGATCTCAAATGCTGTTGGAAAGCAAAATGGAAATTGGATAGACTTTTCTAACATATATGTGTTATTTTATAATATGGTGTTTAGGTTATTTTTTTCTTTTCCTAGGGTTGCTCTTGGAAGTTCAAAGCAATTGGCAAACTTTTATATTGTGTTAAATACAAAAGACAACTATTTTGGGTATCTTTCTGATATACATTACAGTTCAGCACTTTAACTGACTTAAATGGTGTTTATTATCTGACAGCTGACTATTTTTAGAAGACTACTTGTGACAAACTATGTAAAGTTTATGATTTAAGGTACTTAAAGCTTCTATGGCTAACATATATATTTATGTAATTTTTTAAAGGTTTTGTATATTGGGATATTCTATTTATATATATTCTGTTTGTATATATTGAGATAATTTATTCAATATACTTTTATAGAAATAAAGGTGACTTGGGAATTGAGACTATTGTATTTATTATACTTATGTTCTGGTGTTTGCATTAATCAGCACAGCTGCAGTAACAAAGGATCCTAAAATTCTTTAGGGCTTTTAACAACATACCTTTATTTTTTTAGTTGTACCACATTTGGGCAACTACAGACTGGCTGTAGCTCTTCATAAAGAAGAAGTCTATTGGATCAGGGCAGAAGGAAAAACAAAAAAGTGGTAGAAGCAGGCCACTCTAGCTTCAAGCTTTATACCACTTCTTAAAATTTCTGCTCCATACTGGCCCATTGTTACTTCTGTTCACATGCCACTGGCCCCAACAAGGGATGTGGGAAAGCCTTACACTGCTCTGCCTTCTGGGAGGCACCACAGGTCCTGTGGCAATGAGCAGGGTTGCAGCCTCACAGGGAAGAGGGAAATACTGCAATCTAATGCAGACTTGGTGAGATTTCTTCCCACAAGCAGTGGTTTGATTTGTAGATGAACATAAGAGAAAAGACAAAATCTTTGCATTACTGCATTGAAAGGAAATTAGATGAAAGGGTAACAAAAGACAGGGAGAGAGAGAAGTGGAATGAAGCTCTCTGTGGGCAACAGCTGGGACTAGCTCTTGGTTCTTATCACATTTGGGAGACTGTGCCTGTGGACTCCATGCTGCTGAGCAGAGAGGAGTTTGCTAGCTCTGCAATTAGGAGCAGTGAGTCCACCATTCAGATGCAGTCCATTCATCTTGTTCTGTCACTCTCTAGAAAGAAGATTCTACTAAGATAAAAATGAGGGTTTTAGCACCTAGCTAAAACTGCTTCCACTTCCCAGTGTGGAAGGCCAGCCTATTGTCACCAAGGAACCATCCAGATGGCATGCTCCCCTGGAACAAGCCCCCCACCCCAAAGCACGGGGTGAACATAAAGTGACCAAAGACAGTTCACTATTCAGCTGTTCATAAATTTTAAATCCATTTTGGTTTTTTTGCACAAAATATTTCTCAGCATAATCAAACACAAAACATGAAATGTTCAGCGTAACACCATATCCTAAGAAAGAATGAGCAAAACAAAATGTGTTGTTCCCATAAAAACAGGAGTCTGAAAAGAAGAAAATGGTAGCCACTTGGCGAGGTTAAAGGAACAGACCACCAGTTGATTTATTTGGCCAGTTTTATTCGTCGTAGTCAGTCTGTGCTGTTGCTGTGTAGGCTGAACCTTGCAAAACAGCAGTCTCCTGAAAAAGGTGTGCAACAGCCATGACCTTGAGTTGGTGCTCTTACGGGCTTTCTGGCACAAAGGGCTAAGAGCCCCACATGAGGGGCAGGGTGAGTTCAAGAGCCAGTGTGTGGCCAGGCAGAGCGCTGCCAGGAATAATTATAGCATTATGCAATTCCCTGGCTTCATTATCTAAGGAATCTGAACTATCCCACTAAAGAAAGCCCTGGCAGACTGAAGCAGCCCTGGGTACTAATGAGGTATCGTGCTGCTCACACGGAAGGAATTCATTAGAGACCTGAGTGAGGCTGAACTCAAGGCTCAAAAGGCTTCCACGCTGCAACTGCTAACTGCTCTTCACGTTGCCGCAGCTCTCCCTGTCCCTGACACAGAGCAGCTGCAGCTGAAATCAACCCTGTCCTTCATGGGCACCGAGCAGAAATCACACGGGTAGTATCTTGAAACTACTGCCCTCTAGTGAGCCAAATTATACTTCATTACTATAATGTGTCCTGTGAAGCTTATTGTCAGTAAACTATCATGCTAAAAAGAGATTTTTTTTAAAATCTTAAGTTGTTGACTAAACTTGGCTTAAATATGAAAAACCAGTGCACATAAAATCCAAACATGTTAGCTGACATGTTAGTTATATCCATGGCCAATACTCTAAGTATCTGCCTTTCAAACGAATAATTATCTCTAGCCATCAAATGGTAAATAAATCATTTCCAAATGCTCTTTTCACCTATTCTAGGACATACATGTTAAGCATGTAACATCTTCCTCCAATGGCTGCCTGAGCAGGTTTGTTACCGTTGTAATGTGACACAACTATCATTCATTCAGATCCACTGAGAGGGAAGCCCTTTTTTTCAGCTGGGGATCTGGGTGATTCTGGCTTTTCCAATCAAACTTTCCATTTCTTCCTCATGACTACAGAAATCAGTCAAAGGGCAGGCACATAACCTGATCGTGTCCATGCAAAATGAGGCTCCGGGCTTTGTTTTGGGAATAGTACCTTGGGGTCTTCTGGATGAACGTAGTGAAGAAACAGCCCCAGCAGCTGTTGGCAGTCCTCTTGAGATCACCGAGGGCATCAGCGGGAAATAGGGGTGACACATGGGAAAGCAGCTAAGATTTGGGAATGTCTCCGAGCTGCTCGATCAAGCCTTGACAGATGTCTCTACCTTAGACTTTTCTCTGGATGTAATTCTACTAA
>PVIC010037806.1:0-17865 GCA_004025085.1 Thryonomys swinderianus | reverse complement strand
GTTCCAGATGCACAACAAAAGAATGAAATACTGAAAGCAGTGAGAGAAAGGAAGAAAATCACCTACAAAGGGAAGCCCATTAGGATCACAGCAGACTTTTCAACACAAACACTCAACGCAAGGAGAGCCTGGAGGGAAGTATTTCAAGCATTGCAGGAAAACAACCTCCAACCTAGACTGTTGTATCCTGCAAAACTATTTTTCAGAATAGATGGGGAAATAAGATACTTTCATGATAAAGAACACCTGAAAAACTTCACAAATACGAAACCTGCACTCCAAAACATTCTAAAGAACATCTTGGAAAAAAACACAGAAAATTCCATACCCACAAGACCCAGGAGAGTGAATTCACTGGGGCAAACAAGAAACTAAATACAAAAGGGGAAAAGCAAGGAAGAAAAAAACCAAGAAGAGGGAAACATGGCAGCTCTGAATATGTCCATATCAGTCATAACCATTAATGTCAATTGACTTAATGGGCCAATTAAAAGACACAGACTAGCAGATTGGATTAAGAAGCAAGATCCTACAATCTGCTGCATACAGGAAACACACCTAATTCAGAAGGAAACCCATAGACTGAAAATAAAAGGTTGGAAAACAATCCTCCATGCCACAGGAAAGTGCAAAAAAGCAGGAGTGGCTATCTTGTTTGCAGATAAAATAGATTTTAAACCCAAACTGATTAAAAGAGATAAGGAAGGTCACTATATTCTCATAAAGGGAACTATCCAAGAAAAAGAAATAATAGTCCTAAATATTTACGCACCGAACTCTAATGCACCCAACTGTATAAAACAAACATTACTGGACATGAAAAGCCAGTTAACCACGAATACAATAGTAGTAGGGGACTTTATTACTCCACTGTCACAAATTGACAGATCAACTGGACAAAGAATCAATAAGGAAATACTTGAGCGAAACCAAACTTTTGAGCAAATGGACTTATTAGATGCCTACAGAATTTTTCACCTACAAAGCGAGAATATGCCTTCTTCTCAGCTGCTCATGGATCATTCTCCAAAATAGATCACATTGTTGTCCATAGAACAGGCTTAAGTAAATGCAAAGGAATCGAAGTTATCCCCTGCATACTATCAGACCATAGGGCCTTGAAACTGGAGCTGAATAGCAGAAGAAATTCCAAGATCCTCACAAACACATGGAAATTGAACAACACTCTGTTGACCAACCAATGGGCCACAAAAGAAAGTAAACAGTTTCTACAACTAAATGACAACCCCAGAACAACATACAGGAATTTATGGGACACAATGAAAGCAGTTCTGCAAGGGAAATTCATAGCAGTGTATTCCTACACTTGGAAAATAGAGTGAACTGAAATAAACAATCTAATGATGAACCTCAGACAATTAGAAAAAGAGAAGCAAAACAAACCCAAAACACATACTAGAGAGGAAATTATAAGAATCAGAGCAGAAATGAACACAATGGAGACAAAGAGAACAGTACAGAGAATCAATGAATCAAAGAGTTGGTTCTTTGAAAGGATAAATAAAATCGACAGACCCTTAGCTAGTCTTATCAAACAAAGGAAGGAAAAGGCTCAAATCCATGCTATAAGGAAGGAAAATGGGGAAATCAGCACAGATCCAGAAGAAGTCCAAAAGATAATAAACACGTACTTTGAAAATCTGTACTCCAAGAAGATGGAAAATCTAGAAGAAATGGATAGATTCCTAGACACATATGAACTTCCAAAGCTGAACAAAGAGGATATAAAAATGTTAAACAACCTGATATCAATCTGGGAAATTGAAAATGTAATAAAAAAAAAACCTACCAACAAAGAAAAGCCCTGGTCCTGATGGCTTCACTGCTGAATTCTACAAAACTTTTAAAGAAGAGTTAATACCAGTACTTCTCAATCTTTTTAATGAAATCGAAAAGGAAGCAGCACTCCCCAAATCATTCCTTGAAGCAACCATCACCTTGATTCCAAAGGCAGGGAAAGATCCCACCAAAAAAGAAAACTATAGGCCAATCTCTCTAATGAACATTGATGCAAAAATCCTCAATAAGGGGCTGGAGGGTTAGCTCAGTGGTTCCGGTGCCTGTCTCACAAGCACAAGGTCCTGAGTTCGATCCCCGGAAACCACATACAATGCTGGGCGTGGAGACTCAAGCCCACCAGCAATCAATACCACAAACCACAGTGCTGGGTGTGGTGGCTCACGCCTATAATCCCAGCACTTGGGAGGCAGAGGCAGGAGGATTGCTGAGTTTGAAGCTTGCTAGGCTACATAGTGAGCCCAGAGCCAGCCCAAACTACAAGGCAAGACCCTTTAAAAAAAAAAAAAATCCTCAATAAGATACTGGCAAACAGAATACAGAGAGTTATCAAGAAAATCATACACCCTGATCAAGTTGGATTTATCCCAGAGATGCAAGGCTGGTTCAACATACGTAACTCAATCAACGTAATACACTATATTAACAGACTCAAGGACGAAAAACATATGATTATCTGAATAGATGCAGAAAAAGCATTTGACAAAATCCAACACCTATTTATGATCAAAACCCTACAGAGAATTGGAATCGATGGACTTTATCTCAATTTAATACAAGCTATTTATGAGAAACCAACAGCCAGCATCATACTTAATGGGAAAAAACTGAAGGCTTTCACACTAAGATCAGGAATGAGACAAGGATGCCCACTGTCACCACTCTTATTCAATATAGTGCTGGAAACATTAGCCATAGCAATCAGGTAGGACAAAGATATAAAAGGAATAAAGATATGAAAGGAAGAAGTTAAACTGTCATTATTTGCTTATGATATGATGCTCTATCTAGAGGATCTTAAAAACTCAACCAAAAGACTGCTAGACTTAATTACCAAATTTGGTAGTGTTGCTGGATACAAGGTTAATGCTCAAAAATCAACAGCCTTTGTCTACACAAACCATAGACTCACTGAAAGAGAAATTGGGGAGTCAATCCCTTTCACAGTAGCACCCAGAAAAATGAAATATCTTGGAATCAACCTAACAAAGGAAGTGAAAGACCTCTACTCTGAAAACTATAGGACTCTGAAAACTGAGATAGAAAAGGAGATCAGAAAGTGAAAAGACCTCCCTTGTTCCTGGGTAGGGAGAACCAACATCGTCAAAATGGCTATACTCCCACAACTACTATACAGATTCAATTCAGTTTCAATTGAAACTCCAACGGTATACTTCACAGAGCTAGAGAAAATAATACAAAAATTTATCTGGAAACACAAGAAAACTAGAACAGCAAAAGCAATTCTAAGCAACCACGACATGGCAGGGGGTATTACAATCCCCAATTTAAAACTCTACTATAAAGCCGCTGTGATAAAAACTGCATGGTCCTGGCAAAGTAACAGACCTGAGGACCATTGGAATAGATTGGAAGATCCAGAAACAACCCCAGATACACTAAGCCACCTTATCTTTGACAAAGGAGGCAAACATCCCCAATAGAGGAAAGACAGCTTCTTTAACAAATGGTGCTGGAAAAACTGGGCTTTAACCTGCCAAAAGCTAAAGCTAGACCTATCTCTTTCACCATGCACAAAACTAAATTCACAATGGATATGAGACTTAAACATTAAAACAGAAACAATAAGCCTGCTGAAAAACAGATTAGGTAAAACTTTTGGAGACATTGGCTTAGGCAGAAACTTTATGAATAAAACCTCTATAGCACAAGAACTAGCAGAAAGAATCAACAAATGGGATCTCATCCTACTGAAAAGCTTCTGCACAGCAAAAGAAGTCACTGGCACTGCTAAAAGGCAACCAATAACATGGGAAAAAATCTCTACTAGCTGTTTATCAGACAAAGGGCTATTATCTACAATATATAAAGAACTTAAACAGATCAGCCTCCTCAAGTTCAGACCCAGTTCAAAAATGGGCATCTGAAATGAACAGACACTTCTCAGAGGCAGAAGTCAAAGCAGCCAAGAAGCATATGAAGAAATGTTCAACGTCACTGGTCATTTGAGAGATGCAAATGAAAACAACACTGAGATTTCATCTCACTCCACAAAGAATCGCTGCGATTACAAAATCAACCAACAATAAATGCTGGCGAGGCTGTGGGGAGAAAGGAACTCTTCTCCACTGTTAGTGGGATTGTAGACTTGTGCAACCATTGTGGAGATCTGTGTGGAGATTTCTCAGAAAACTAGGACTAGGGGTACCATTTGACCCTAGTCAAATGCCCATCAACTGGAGAGTGGATAAAGAAGATGTGGGTTTTTTTTTTATAAAATGGAGTATCATTCTGCCATAAATAATGACAAGATCGATTCATTTATGTGCAAATGTAGACACCTGGAGGATACACTAATAAGTGAAATAAATAGATCACAGATAGGCAAATACCGGATCTTCTCTTTGATATGAGCATGTGTAGATGCAAATGAGCTCTAGAAAATATGACAGGTTTTATAGAATGGGAAATTTCCATAGGAAATTTGGTGTGGGAATGTAATGAGGGGAAGGAATAAATATGATTTGGAAAGAAAGTAAAAGAGCATGTATATAGAGGGTGGGGAGGTGTGGGTGGGTATGGATATGGGTAAAAATGAGAATTAACTTGTGTCATATACTGGTACAGATTCCCCAATGTTATATGTGATTGTGAGATGTATATAAATTGTACCAGTAAAGAACTGAATTAAGAAAAATAAGAGGCATGAGATAGGCTAAGGATGCAGGCCAGTAATTAAGCACTTCCTTAGCATGCATGAGGCCCTGGGTTTGATCCCCAGCACCACACACACACGTGCACACAAACAGACACACACACACACACACAAGTACAAAGATACAAGAAGTGACAATAGGTGTTTTAAATGTATTTGTCTGTTCTTCAATGATTTTATTTTTACCATTTTTGGCAACAAATTAGAAACTATAAATGTTGATGAGCATGTTTGACTCAGGTGTCTATCACTAATAGTTCAGAAGAATTACTACAAAACTGAAAACTAGGGCCTGAAGGTTAGCTCAGTGGTTCTGGCGCCTGCCTTGCAAGCGCAAGGTCCTGAGTTTGATCCCCGGCAACCACATATAATGCTGGGCGTGGAGACTCACGCCCACCAACAATCAACACCGCATACCACAGTGCCTGGCGTGGTGGCTCACGCCTGTCATCCCAGCACTCGGGAGGCAGAGACAGGAGGATTGTTGAGTTCGTGGCGGCTTGCCTGGGCACCATAGTGAGCTCAGGGCCAGCCTGAACTACAAAGCGAGACCCTTTCTCAAAAAAAAAAAAAAAAAAAAAAAAAAAAAAAAAAAAAAAAAAAAAAAAAAAAAAAAAACTGAAAACTACAAATCCGACAAAAAGATGAATTGAAAAGATTGAACTTACACTATGGAATGGACAGTATATAATTCATTACAGACAGACAGGGAGATTGACAATCTGGTATCTACATCCCCTTCCTAACTTGCTCTCACAAACAAATAAAAAGATTTTTAAAATATATTTTAAGATATATTAAGAGAGTAATATTAAGAGAGTAAGAGAGGTTTATTTCCAAGTATATGGAAGTTGTTTCTCCTTGTGTCAAACTTAGAAAAAGAGAGAGAAAAAAATGAAGTAAAATAAATTGTACCAACCATAATATTCAAGACAGTGTAGAACCTCAAACAAAACTTGATAAACTGAGGTAGAATAACATGGCAACACAGACATTTGTATAATGAAGCAAAGAGCAAAAAAATTTGAAGCTCAGGGAAAGTACTAGGAATTACGAATGTACCACTGGATATATTAAGGATGTGAGGGACATAGTAAGTGGCACATACCTGTAATCCCAGCATTCTGGGAGGCTGATGCAGGAAAATCGTAGATTCAGTACCAATTTGGGAAATTTAGTGAAACCTTGCCTCAAAATTAAAAACAAATGAGAGCTAGAGATAGCTCAGCGCTGAGCCCCTGGATTCAATCCCCAATAATCACACATGCACACACACACACACGCACACATGAGGGTCTGGCAGCAAGTAAATGGACACAAACCTGCCCAGGGCATGGAGGAGCCACTGCTGTGGAGCAGAGGGGGATTGCTCAGAAACACAGACCTAAAGGTCAGGCGTGTTCACCATTGTCCACTGAAAGCATAGGTGTGAGACTGCATTGCTAGGTCTTCTGAACCATGACTCAGAGAAATAAGTCATTTCATGCCATAAAATAAGAAAGACACTCACTCAGGAGCTGGAGGCACAGGATAATGGAGGGTAACCTCAGAGAGCCCAGACAATTTATGAGCAAAATCACTGAGTAGTGCTGAGCACATGTGGCCAAGGAAATTTGTCCTCATTTAATAGGTTGCCTTTACAGTTCTGTTTGATATGTATATTAGTAATAGTAATAGCTGATCTTTTATATTCCATGCTTATTCTAAGAGCTCTCTACATAATAAGCCCTTTAACAACTCCTTGAAGTGTTGTTGTTGCTGCTGTTGTTTTGGTACTAGGAATCAAACTCATGACCTTGAGCTTTTAAGGCAGGCACTGGAACCACTGAGCTAAATCCTGCTCCACCAAAGTTGGTACTGTTATTATTTTCATTTTACAAACAGGGAAAGTGAGACATAGAAAGTTGAATGGCTAGTTAAGCAATAAGTAGCAATTTCAACCTTGTCACTCTGACCAATCTGTGTGTGTGTGTGTGTGTGTGTGTGTCTATCTGTCTCTCTGTCTCTCTCTTTCTCTCTCTCTTCCAGGGCAAGGTCCATCCAGAGTGTTTATTTCTCCCCCATTAGGAAGGTGAAGGCAGTGACTGACAGGACCCTGTCATAAGGGCTGCCAGGCACAAACAAAAGCATCAATGGTCCTATCTCCTGAAAGAGAACCTGCCCAAAGAAGGGAATAGGACCCAAAAGAAAGACAGATAGATAGAGAATGAATGGAGGAAGGTGAAGGAGATGAAAAGAAGGAAGGAGGAGGACAGAGAAGTAGAGGAAAAGGGAGGAGAGAGAGCTGGAAATGTCAGGGACCTGGTTTTAACTCCTGAGACCCACTGTAGTTCTGAGCTCTGGTGATGATCTTCAAGAACTCTCTGTGGTTTTTTTGTTTTTGTTTTTTTCTTTTCTTTTCTTTACTTTTTTTTTTTTTTTTTTTTGAGACAGGGTCTCACTTGTAGTTCAGGCTAGCTCTGAGCTCACTATGTAGCCCAGGCAAGCCTGGAACTCAGCAATCCTCCTGTCTCTGCCTCCCGAGTGCTAGGATTACAGGCATGAGCCACCACGCCCGGCAAGAACTCTCTGTTTTAAAAGTAAATCACTCTTTTAATTCTTTTGTGTATATTCCTAGCAGGGCCAAATAGGACCTCTAATCCTACTTCTTTTTAGGAATCTCCACACTGACTTCCACAGAGTTTGTACCAGTGTACATTGCCACCAGTGGAGAAGGGTTCCTTTTTTTCCACAGCCTAGCCTTGCTGGCTAATTTCAAGATAGCAGCCATTCTTTGTGGCGTGAGATGAAATCTGAGTGTTGTTTTCATCTGCATCTATCGAATGGCCAGTGATGTTGAGCATTTCTTCATATTTTTCTTGGCAGCTTTAACTTCTTCCTCTGAAAAGCATCTCTTCATTTCAGATGCCCTTTTTTGAATTGAGATTTTAAATTTGGGGAGGCCAATTTTTTAAGCTCTTTATATATTCTAGATAGCAGGCCTTTGCCTGAGAGACAGCTGGTAAGAGTCTTTTCCAATTTGTTGGTTGTCTTTTTACTCCACTGGTGGTTTCCTTTGCTGTGAAGAAGCTTTATAATAAAAAGAGATCCCATTTGTTGATTTCTTCTGTTAGTTCTCATGCTATAGAGGTTTTGTTCATAAAGTCTTTCGGTAAGCCAATGTCTCCAGGAGTTCTACCTAACGTTTTGCAGCAGGTTTAGTGTTTCTGTTTTAACATTTAAGTCTCTAATCCACTTTGATTTTAGTTTTGTACACGGTGACAGAGATAGGTCTAGCTTTAGTCTTTGGCAAGTTAAAGCCCAGTTTTTCCAGCACCATTTGTTAAAGAGGCTATCTTCCTCTACTGAGGATATTTGGCTCCTTTGTCAAAGATGAGGTGCCAGTGTATCTGGATTTGTTTCTGGATCTTCTAATCTGTTCCACTGATCCTCTGGTCTGTTACTTTGCCAGTACCATGCCATTTTTATCATAGTGGCTTTATAGTAAAGTTTCAAGTTGGGGATCATAAAACCCCCCACAAGAATTAAAAGAATCATACAGTGGCATATGGTATCCATGTTCATACCAGCTCAGTTCGTGATAGCTAAATCTTGGAAACAACCCAAATGCCCATCAACTGTATAAAGAAGATGTAGTTTTTTCTATAAAATGAAGTATTACTTTGCCTTAAAGAATGATAAGCTTGAGTCATTTATACTCAAATGGATACACCTTAAGGACATACTCATAAGTGAAATAAATAGGTCACAGATGTGTAAATATCATATCTGTTCTCTTGTGTGAGAAAATGAAGATGTTAATGAGTTCTAGAATGTATGATGGATATCGTGAAGTGGAAAATATGCAAAGGGAAATGTGGAGAGGTGAGTAATGAGGGTAAAGAAAAAACATGATGGCAATAAAAAAAAAGGGAAACAAAGCTTATGTATTTAGGGGGTGGGAGGTTGTGGGATGGGTAGGGGAATGGGGAAAAAATAAGAATTAAATCATGTCATATACTAGTACAAATTCCCAATATTGAGTGTCATCATGATGTGTATATACAATGTACCAATAAGGATAAAACTAAACTTAAAAAAAAAAAGGGTAACTGACTCTTTCACTTTAACTTTCCTTGGCTTGGTTTTCTGTTGCTTGTTTGCTGCCCAGGGCATCATCACACTCTTCTGTCATTATGCAGCTCCCTGATCCCTGCCCTTTTCAAGGCCACTTGTTCAGATGCTCCTGCCTCCCACACAGATCACCTGTCATGCCCATCCACATCCCATGCCTGCCTGCATCTGCACACACCACTTCTTTTTGTCCTATGTATTGCAGAAGTGATTTCAGTCACTCATACCTGCAATCCTCAAAAGTGTAGGTGTTCAGGGATATCAGCTTAGAGTTATCTTGCCATTGCTGTAGATATCTTCATTCCAATTGCTGCTGCACAAGTTTACATGCAAGACAGCAGGAAGAACTGAAATCTGAGCACTTTTTTACTCCTATAGTGAAAATCTTGCCCTTGTCCTTCAACAAAATATGAGTGACTTACAGGTAAGATGCAGGTCAGAAAATTTTTCCTAGATGCCTCTTTCTGCTTGATTGTTTCTGGTTGTGAGAACTGCGGTTAAAGATTAGCTGCTTCCTTCCTCTTTTGGTGTTTTCATTTTTTAAATATTTAATTTCTACTATATATGAGCCACAGTATGACCAAATATTTTGTCTAAAGGACAAGTGACTGACAGATAAGCAACTCTTTCCTCAATTCTAGTAGAAAACCTGGTCTCTAAATATGTACAGAAAAATTGTAGCACTTGACAGTATAAATTAATGATTTGTTGGAGTTTAGATGGCAACCAAAAAAGTTGAGATTTAATCAACTTGTTTAATTTCTTGCCCAAATTTTGCCTACATTTTGAATTAAATACTAAGCTTTGGATTCCACCCAAGTTCCATTTCATTATTTTTGCCTTTTTCTTGCTTGGATTTACAATCTACAGCACCCTTTACCTAACATAGACCACATTTCCAGGCTGGGATATGGGTCCATGTAGAGTATTTGACTAGTGTACAAGGGGTCCGTGATTCATCTCCTGTGATCAGCCTCAATACTCCACCCACAAGCATAGAAATGCATGCTCCTTCTCTCCCCTGGGGGCTCTGGAACTAAACTACCCAGCAAACAATCTGGAAAGAGATTTTTGTTTTCTGAGTCATGTAGGAGAAATCCCCTTATAATGATTTAATTAAACTGTCAGTCAAGAAGTATTATTGAGAGGCATTTTCAGGACCTTAGGAAGGAAACTAATGCCAAAGACAACAGAGGACATCAGTGCCAAGGCCACTGGCTGCTACCACAGCTCTAAATAAAATTGCAAACTAGAGGACCAGAGATTTAGCTCAGTGGTTCTGGTGCCTGCCTAGGAAGCGCAAGATCGCTGGTTCAATCCCCCATAACCACATACAACAATACTGGGCATGGTGACTCACACCCACCAGCAATCAGTACCACATATCACAGTGCCACAGTGTGGTGGCTCACACCTGTAATCCCAGTACTCCAGAGGCAGAGGCAGAGGCAGAGGCAGAGGCAGGAGGATTGCTGAGTTCGAGGCTTGCCTGGGTTACATAGTGAGCTCAAGGCTAGCCTGAACTACAAAGTGAGACCGTGTCCTTAAAAAGAAAAATTGCAAACAAGGAAGTTCTACCTGCTCTCTTCCTTCCCTTGGTCACTTGCTCTTTCTACCCCTCTGCTCTTCCTAATCTAACCTGTGTGTTTATGCTGTCCCACGGTAGCCCCTTGACCTGGTATTCATTCATACCTTATGAACACATTTCTTCATTAAATAAATAAGATATCAGACATCAACAATGACCTGAGCAATAGTTATATAACAGAGAATAAAAAAGTTCTTGGTCCTCAGGAAGAGTATACTCTAAAGGCAGTAGAGAGAAATAAATACTTAACAAATGCTAAGTGTTGATAATAATGGCCATGGAGAAAAAAAGGTAGATTGAAGGAAATAGAAAGTAGAAGAGAATATGCTACTTTTTGGAGGGTAGTCAAAGAAAGTTATACTAGTTGGCTTCTGCTACAGTAATAAAACACAGATGATTAACTTAAGAAGAGAAAAAGCTTTATTTTGGCAGTTTTGGATGTAGCCCACAGTCAGTTGGTTTTGTTATTTTTGGGCCCATAGCAAAGCAGCACAGAATACGGTGGTAGAAGCTGCTGATCTGTTTCTCACAATCCATTCAGGGGAACCCAGTGATCTAGAACCTCCTATAGCCTCTACCTCTTAAAGATGTCCCCACAGCCTTCTGATAGAACCAAGAGGGAAGAGTAAGCCGTTAACACATCAGCCTTTGGGCAAGAGTCTAAATCCAAACTATAGCATATACCTGGCTGGAAATGTGATATTTGAGCAAAGACACAGAGGAAGAGAAAGGATCAGATCTCATTCTTAGAATTTCATAGAAACTACAGGGAACCTAAGGTGTGGGGAAAAGAGGAGCAGGACAAATTCTGAGGCACACAGGGGAAGACTGAAACCACTGCTTTATGTGAAATGGTTGCCTTTGTAAGGTTTTGACCAGAAGAGTAATAGGAAGTAACTCACATTTTAGAAGAATCACAATGGCTGTTATGCTGAGAATAGATTGGCTGAAGGTGACATAGCAGGGGAAATAAGAAGGAGGCCATGACATAATCCAGGCAAAGATTGGAGGCAGTTTCAAAGATCTAAGGAGCAGATAGATTTGGGTTATATTTTAAAGAAGAGCCCAGGGGATTGGCTGAGGGAGGAGAAAACTATAAATGAATTATTCTGTTAACATACCATCTGTGGTGGAGTTTGTTTGTTGGTACTGATTATTGGAGTTAGGGCCTTTGCACTGAGCTACATCCTCAACCCTTTTTCCATTTTTCATTTTGAGATAAGGTCTTGTCCAGTCCCTATTTTGCCTCGGCTATGTTTAAATTTGTGATCCTCTTTGCCTCAGCCTCCAAAGACTTATAGGCTTAAGTCACCATTTTGCTATAACACTTACAGCACACAAGGAAACAGGAATGTGCCTGTGTCTATATCTGGTTGCTGTATGTTCTCCATTGAAGTATGAGTCTGCTATGGACTAGATGCTACATAACCCTCCCCAAACTCATGCTGAACCTTGCTCCCCATATAACATTATTAAGAATTGGTAGAATGTCTCAGAGGTGATTAAGTCATATTGGCTTTAACCTCCCCAAGTGATTAGTGTAGTTCTCACAACAGTGGGTTGTTATAAAGTGAGCCTTTTATTTCTGGATCTCTTTTGCACACATTTGTCCTCTTTTGCTTTTATGAGATGCTGTGCTATATGAGGGTCTCATCAGAAGCCAACAAGAGGCTGGCTCCATGCTCCTGGACTTATTGTCTTCAAACCTGTGAGTGGAAAAAAAACCCTTTTCTTCATCAAGTATTTAGCCTTAGGTGTTTTGTTGGACAAAATACACAAAACAGACTGAGACACATTGTTCATCTCTATATTCTAAGCTTCTGGGAGAGGACCAAAAATATAAAAGTTGCTCCATAAATGTAGGTTGAATTGAATGTAGTTTGAGGAGGAGGAAAAAACTTCACAGAGGGGTGTTTCTGAGCAAAGAAGTATAAGAGAAGCCTGCTAAATGAAAATGACCCATGATCTAAATTTAACGGCCATCCAGACATTTCTCCCTACTCTGAAAGTAAAATGATCTCTCCTTACTTAGTATGATTTGGGAATGAGGAGTATGATTTAAATCATAAATCTCTATGTCATGAGATTTTTATATCAGATATGTGTTAAGAGAAATGGAAGAATGTGTTTTTCACTTTAGCATTAGGTAGAAGCCCATAAACAAAACCCAAAAATATAAATAATAAAGAAAATAATTGATTAAATATCTTGGATATATTAGATAAGGTAATGTAACACTGAAGGGGAAAATCACAACTGGAAAGGGTAATACCAAGATTTCTAAGAAATATGTGTGAAAAATGCAACTTCATTTAAATGAACAAAGGATAGTGCTCGCTTCGGCAGCACATATACTAAATGAACAAAGGATAAAACTGTCAACACCTCAAAAAAGAATTACAAATATCAAATAAACATGAAGAAGTAGCTGCACTATTAGCAAGAAGATAATGCAAATTAAAATAATAGGCAAATGCCATTTCCTACCAATCATATAAGCCAGTAGTAATTCAATGCTACTAAGTATTAATAAGAATTTCAACAAGTTAGTTCTTATTACTAATAACTTATTATGAGTATTTTGGACCCCAGTTTGGCATCTCTGGTAAAGCTGAACATGCCACCCTGTGATCTAATTTATTCTAAATTATATTATATAAAGATATTCTACAAATATTTGTACAAAGAGACAAGACCAGTAATATTAATAATAAAATGAAATGAAATTAGTTTGACATACTCTAGTTATCCATTAATAGTTCATTATATAGATTAATCATAGGTTCCATTTATAGCAGAATAGCTGTCTAGATGTTCTAAATAGTCACCTCACTGAAAAACACTGAGATACTAGATTAATTACAAAAAGATACTGCATTTTTAAGATGCATTGTTATAAAACGTAAAAGAAATCCTCAATGGCATGGCTTACTCTCCACAGTGGATAATAAAATGCACAAGTTTCTGAAACCAGAGTGGCATGTGAATAGAGACTGGGACTTCCCTGGGGGAAAACACCAATCCCAGAAATGTAAAAGCTTTGAAGATCGCAGCCAGCTCCCACAGTTCTCAGAAGGTAATGTATGGGGTCCTGAGCCTGAGAAACCCACATGCACATCAAGCTGAGGCCTTCAAAGAGCCTTGTTCTCTGTGAAAGGGTAAAGCAAAGCTCCCTGACTACATAGAGAAGAGAGCAAGCAAGAAATGTATCTCTACCAACGAAACAGGCTTAGAGGGGGAGTTCCTCATGAGAATTTGTGTCATTAACTTTATCTACATATGGATATCAGCTTTAAATTTAAATATTTATGTGACTGCTAAGTCCCCAAATTTAGAAATTAAAATAGTTCCAAGTTCTTAATACCACCTAGGGCCAAAATCAAATACATGAAAATCCTCTTTGGAAGACACATTCTGCCAAATATGAGTTCACTATCAAAATGTATGACATAGCTGAGGCAGAAAAGCTTCATAACTAAGAATTTGTGGAAATAATAAACAAAGAAGGAGTTACTCTCAATTTCATAGACCTGGAAAGGATTTTAAATAAATACTATGACTAATTTTATGAAAATAAATTGCATAAATAATTACATGAAAGAGGCAAATTCCTAGGAAATCACAACTACTGAAACTGATGAAAAGTAGACAGTTTGAATACACAGATAACAAAGAGACTGAATTGTAATTTTTTTTTTTTTGAGACAGGGTCTCACTTGTAGTTCAGGCTGGCCCTGAGTTCACTATGTAGCCCAGGCAAGCCTTGAACTCAGCAGTCCTCCTATCTCTGCCTCCTGAGTGTTGGGATTACAGGAGTGAGCCACCATGCCCGGCTGAACAATAATTTTTTAAGAAATTATTCACAAAGCAAAGCCAAATATTCAGGGAATTTGTATGAACCAAATTCATCAAACATTTGAGGGATTAACATCAATTCATCAAACATTTAGGAACTAACAGTTCTTCATAAACTTTTTAAAAAGTGGAGGGAATAGCTTCCAACTCACTCTAAGAGTCTTGTATTAATCTGATATGAAAACCAGACAAAATATCATAAGTAAAAAAAACTAAAGATCATCTCATGAATACGAATGCAAAAGTCCTCAACAAAATACCACCAAACCAGATTCAACAATATGGAAAGGGAAGGATATACTGTAAACTGAGTGAGATTTATTCTGGCAAAACAAGTTGGTTTAACATCTAAAAGTCAACTCAATATCGTATCTCTAGACTAAAAAGCAAAACCCACAAAATTATCTCAGTAGATGCAGCAATGTTTCACCAAATCACAATTTAAAAGCACTCAACAAACTAGAAATAGAAGAAAATGTACTTAGTCAAAGGGCTGTACAAATACCCCACAGCTAAAGCTATATTTAATGATGAAAGACTAGATGCATTCTTTCTAAAATCAGAAGAGGACAGAATGTTCACACCACTTCTGTTTAACATAGGGTAGCTATGGAAATGAGGTGGGTAAAAAAGCATTCAGATTAGAAAGGAGAGAGTGAAACTATCTCTTTTCACAGAAGGCATGATCTACTAGCATGTATATAGAAAATCATAATGACTCCATTAAAAACAATTATAACTAGTAAATGAGTGCAATAAGTTCCAGGATATAAGATCAATATACAAAAATAAAGTATATGTACACACACTTGTAGTAAATAAACTAAACATGTAACTAAGAAATTTCATTTACACTAGCATCAAGGAAAACAAAATAATTTGGAATAAATTTAACAAAGAAGTACAAAATATATACTCTGATGCCTGAGGATATAACTTGGCAGTGCCATGGTTGTCTGGTAAGTGCAAGGTCCTCAGTTCAGCCCCTAGTACAGGAAAAAAGAAAAGAAAAAATATATACTCTGAAATGAAAAGCATTGTTTAAAAAAAACTAAAGAAGTTGTACATAAAAGGGAGAACATTTGGTGTTCATGGGTTGAAAGACTTAAAATTGTTTAGATAGCAATATTCCCCAAATTGCCCAATAAATTCATTGAAATTTCTATTAGAAACCCAGCTGACTCCTTTGTAAAACCAGAGAAGCTGATTCAAAAATTCATATGGAATTACAAATGACCCAGAATAGCTCAGCAGTCTGGGAAAAGTACAACAAAGTTGGCAGACTCACATTTCCTGATTTCAAAACACACTACAAAGTGACAGTAATCACAGCATAGTGTGCTACTGGGCTAAAGACAGACAAATAGAATTAATGGACTAAAAGTAAGAACACAGTGTCCATGGCCATGTGAGTTCTAGAAGTGTTCCAGGGTCGTTCAATAAGAGTTCTTTGTGTTTTTTTTTTTAATGTGTCTGTCTTTTGCTGGATAGTGGCTCTTCCTGCCTTTAAAATTTTTTATTAGTACATGTTTGCAGTATATGAAATTCATATTCATGTTAAGGAGCAGGTACACTTACATAGCACAGCTTGATTCTTTTTTAATACCTGCCCAGTCTTCAGAACAAATGATGCAGAGAAATGCAAAAGAATAAAATGGAGTCCTTACTGGGCGCCATGCACAAGAGTTAACTGAAAATTAATAACAGATGTAAATGGTATGAGTTTTATAGCTAAAAGCCCTGAAACTAAGTCTTCTTGGCCTCAGATTTGGCACTGGATTCTTCTGACACCAAAAGCACAGGCAACGAAGAAAATACAAATAAACTGGTGTTCATAAGCATGCAAAACTCTGCTTCAAAAGGCCAAATCAAGAAACTGAAAACAAAACTCACAGAATGGAAGAAACCATTGGAAAATCATATATCTGCTGAGGGAGTATATCTGAAATGTATAAATAATGTAATTCCAAATAAGCACAGGTGCAAAATACATATTTCTCTAAGGAAGGTCTACAGGTAGCCAATATGCATGTAGCAAGGTGCTCACCGTAATCTGTGATCAAAGAAATGCAAATCAAAACCACTATGAAATACTACTTCATATCCATTATGATGTCTAGAATAAAAAACTCAGTAATATTTGTTGATAAGCATATGTAGAAACTGGACCCCTCGTAAGCTACTGATAGTAAAGTAGTGAATCTACATTGGAAAACAGTCCAGCAGTTCCTCAGATCATTAAAGAGTGACCCAGCAATTCTAGTCCTAGTTGTATATCTAAGAAAAATAAAAATACATCCACACAAGACCTTATAAACAAATATTTATGGTGGCATTGTATTCACAAGAGCCAAAAGGTGGACACAATTGTCTGCCAGCTGACAAATAGACAAGCAACATGTGATATATCCTTTCATGGAATATTTGGCCATAAAAAGAATTGATATATTGATACAACCTACAGCAGGGGTGAACTTTTTTTTTTTTTTTTTTTTTTAGACAGGGTCTTGATTTGTAGTTCAGACTGGCTCTAAGCTCACTATGCAGCCCAGGCAAGCTTTGAACTCAGCAATCCTCCTGCCTCTGCCTCCCAAGTGTTGGGATTACAGGCATGAGCCACCACTCCAGCACTGTGGTATATGATACTGATTGCTGGTGGGTGTGAGTCACCACACCTGGTATTGTTCTATGTGGTTCCCGGATTGAATCCCCTGGTTCAATTGCACTTGCTAGGCAGGTGCTGGAACCACTGAGCTAAATTTGCAGCCCAGCACAGGAAATATCTGATAGCTAAAGAAGCCAGGCATAAATGGCTGTTTCCTTGACCCTGTTGTATGAAAGGTCAAGAATAGGTAAATCCATAGAAATAGAAAGTAGATTAATGGTTGCAGGTGGCCAAGGGAAAATGGAAATGAGAATTGTAATAGTTTCCTAGGGCCATGACTTAAAAACAAAACAAAAAAACAATTATATAGCTTAAAACAAGAAATATCTACCATCTTATACTCGTATTAGACCAAAAATTTCAAAATGTAAGGTATCAGCGAGATCATCTCTCTGAAGGTTCTGGGGAAGAATCTTCCTTGTCCCTTTCTGGCTTCTCTCAGGAATGAGCCCTTGGCCTTCCTAGGTTTACAGCCACATCTCTAATTTGTCTCTCTGTCAAATGGCCCCCCTGAATGTCCTCCCCTCTTCTAATAGGGACACTACTCATTGGCTTTAGAACCTGTGCTAATCCACTCTGACCTCATCTTAGCCAATTACAGAGGAAAAGACCTCATTTCCAAATATAGTCACATACTGAGGTTCCAGGATTCATGAATTTGGTGGACACTTTAACCATGCACTGCAGGGAGTGACTGCTACAAAGCACAGGCTTTCTTTATAGGGTCATAAAAATGTCCTAAAATTGACCGTGATGGTGATAACACTTACCTATGAATATACTAAAAATTACTTCAGGGGATTAAAACCAATTTTATCATAGCAGATAAGGGGGCTGTATGATCCTGTGAATTATATCTCAAGAAAGCTGTCTAAAAATGCAAATATATATGTATATTTCCATTAGAAACCTGAGATATATATATATATA
>PVIC010037805.1:0-17913 GCA_004025085.1 Thryonomys swinderianus | reverse complement strand
ATGAGGGGAAGGAATAAATATGATACAGAAAGAAAATAAAAGAGCATGTATAAGGGGGGAGGAGGGGGGAGTGGGTAGGGATATGGGTAAAAATGAGAATTAACTTGTGGCATATACTGGTACAAATTTCCCAATGTTATATGTGATTTTGAGATGTATATAAATTGTACCAATAAAGAATTCAATTAAAAAAATTATTTTCCATTATTTCATGTAACTCTAAGGAAGAAAAAAACATCTGCTATCTAAACCTTCTACACTGTGTGTTCTTACCATTTAAAATATTCATTGTCCATTTACTAAAGAGCTCTTTTAGACTTACCACAACATGGGTATCTTACATGTTGAAAAATACACAAAACAGACTATAGATTATTTCTGATATGTTTATTATCTCAGCTAGATTCTTTGACATATGATAATTACACATATTTATGTGGTACACATGAGTAACATATGCCTGTGCAATAATTAAATCAGGTTATTTAACACAACTCTTTCCTCATGTTTTTGTCATTTCTTTTGGTTTGAAATATTCAGAATTTTCTCTTCCATCCAGTCTGAAATATTCAACAACCAAAACACATAAAATCTAATTTTTTTTTTAAGCCAGGGTCTCACTTTGCAGTTCAGGCTGGCTCTGAGCTCACTGTGTAGCCCAGGCAAGCCTGGAATTCAGCAATCCTCCTGTCTCTGCCTCCCAAGTGCTGGGATTACAGGCGTGAGCCAACACACCTGGCTAAAATATCATTTTAAATCTGGTAAAAGATGGATCTGGAGATGAGAAACACCCATACTGCTGGTGGGACTATGACTCCACACGGACGCTAGAAGCAGCCTCCTATCATTTGGAAGCTTCTTATACTCACACTGGCAGCATTGCTGCTGAAGTGTTATTCATTTCACCACAGGCTGCCAAGAAGTCCCAAAACAGCTTTCACGTGGCTTCCTGAGCTGCCAAAGTATTGTAGCAAAATCATCACACCACCGAGACTGCCAGCTAACTCTAGTCTCATGAGGTCACAACCACTCTCAGGGCAATAGCAATCACAGATCGTCCCCAACACAAACTGCATATGAAATTCAGATGTTCTAAGATGTATAAATTATGTGCATCTTATGAGCAATGAGTGTCAGTGGCCCAAGTTCACATTAACCTCAGTAATCAAATTTTTTCAATACAAATTATGACAACAGAACCCATATTACATGTAGTTTGTAACTCTGTGAGATTCTTGGCAATCCAGCCATTTCTATATGTTGTTCATATACTCATGTCACTCCTCCCTAAAGCATTCTACTAACCCTATATATGGGATATTGGGTACTTTTCTTCCTCCTAACGAATTGTTTGCCCATTACATCACTGTCTTCAGGGCACCCACGAGACTCAGACTCGATTTGTGACCTTCTGACTCTCAACCAATGACTTCCACTGTTTCTGAGTATGAAAATACCACTTGAACATAAGAAAAATCACATATTTATGTATTGCATCAACTGTTAAAAGTTTTGTTTACAAATGCCTCCATTTATTGAATATCTTCACAATAAGCTAACACCAACTTTGTATGTAAACAAATTGCAACCTAACTTAAGATTGTGTGTCTGTAACAAGTAACTGAATTTCAAACAATCACAATAGTTCCAATCAGTGGCTGCCCACTGATTGGACAATGTCCAATTAAGGCAAATGCCTTATTACACTATACCCAAGTAAGAAGCATGCCGAACCATAAACCATCAAGATATTTCTTATCTCATTTCCTTTTTCCATTTCTAAATAGTGCCTGCCTGGTTTCCTAAGTGGAGCTTTCTGAACATTTTCTGATTCTGAGTGCTGCCTGATTCATGAATCATTCCTTGTCTAAATAAACCCTGCTAAATTTAATTTGTCTAAAGATTTTCTTTTAATATAATCATATTTAAGAATTTGCTGACTCAGAAAGCCTGTAATGACAATAAGCTACTAGGCATTTAATAAATTATTTAGATAAGTTTTGTTTTCATCAAGAGTCTGAACATCTAGTATGCACACTTTCAGACAACTTGTACTTAAACTAAATGACTAGTCTTTAACTAAAGACTATTTTTGTTGTCCCCAACAACATAAAGTTCCCTTGCACTGATTCCTCTATCCTTCCCTTCTGAAATTCTTGTTGCTGTTGTTGTTTGGAGACAAGGTCTTGCTTTGCAGTTCAGGCTGGCTCTGAGCTCACTATGTAGCCCAGAAAAGCCTCAAACTCAGCAATCCTCCTGCCTCTGCCTCCCAACTGCTGAGATTACAAGTGTGGGCACCACATCCAGCATTGTCCCTTCAACAATCTTAAGGCCCTTGGTTGGAAACCTTCTCTGAACCTGACACCTGGATAAATTTGGGGAATTTAGAATATGAAAAATTGACTATCCTGAAAGCAATCTTGTTTGTGTGTCAACCTAAACAATATTCCCACCTACATATTCATTCAACAAGAAAACAGCCTGAAAATTACTTCCCCAAATGCAAGTCCACACACCCAAAGCTCATATTCGCCTATCCCTTCTGAAGAAGTATTATAAAGATGCCACAACTTAAACACACACATTATCCAAATGATACAAAGAAAAGGTAAATTTGGATAAAAGAACAAACAGGGCTCTTCAAAACCACCAGTATTGCAGAAGTAAAACTGCACTTTTGCTTTATTAGAAACCCCATCTACACTTCATTTGAAATGACATTAACAGGAGTACAGAACATGAGTTTAAATGTTTTATATGATATAAGAAGCCTCATAAAAGATGAAGACCCCCAAATTAGAAGAACCTCAAGCTGTTGTGTTAGCTTGAAAAAGGAAGCAACTGTGGAGATGTAAATAAACTATAGTAAAGGCTAAAAGAAGCTAAGAAATATTTTTTAAGTCTACATATACAGAATTCTCTCAGCTTTGGCTCCCCATCAAATAATTTTTTTCTGGTACAAGAAAGCCATTTTTTTCAAGAAAGTTACACATGAAAAGTATGAAAGAGTAAAACTGCATGATTTTATTTGCACTAAAATAGGTTTAATATGTGAACAAAATGTTCAAGAAGGAAGAGACTGTTATTAAGATAGAACAATTGGATGTGTTTCAGATTCAAGCGATTTATGTAGATAACTCTATCAACTACAAATATGAGGAGGCACTGACTTTTTAATCACTAATATCAATGACAAGGATATTTCTCACACAAAAGAGTAGATGTAAGAAGACAAAAGGGTAAACTACTGCATGTAATGAAGCATCAGAAGACAGTGACCAAAAATAATGCAGGGACAGATCAAAGAGGAGATATTTAATAGATACATTGGTAAGATTTGATTTGATATATAAACTATTGTGAAATGGAGAGGACTTAAGAATGAATGTGAAAAGCAAAAACAACTATAAGCCACACACTCACACACACACACACACACACACACACACACACCATCAACTAAAAGGAAAATCTGTTATTTCAAAAACAAATATGAATCTCATAAAAAGAAATCTGTGCCTTTGTTTCTGAAGAGTTAGATTATCTGTAACATCTCACAAAGCATTTTCAATTCTCAAAATATAATTTTACCTTAACCTTAAAAAGTGCTAAGTACTGTAAAATGTAGTAAATCACTCTGTCATGCTCAGATACATTAGCCTTATTTTAAATACATAGAACCTATCACAGACAAGCATCTATACAATATCTGGAAGGATAATTTTTAGTTTAGAAATACTTTCCCTAAGCAAGCATAATTCAACTAAATCCAACCTGCCTCGACCAACTGTGTGAATATTTCTGGCTGTCAAATCATGTCAATTTTGAGATACCTAGGAAATGAGCAACATATTCTTAAGGTGTAAAGCAAGAGCTCTAACACCCCTGGCCTCTCCAGCTCTGACCTGGATTCAAATTCTTGTCCTGTGTGAGCCCAGTCAAGTTACATAATCTCTCACTTCGGACTCAGTTTCCACATTTAAAAACTGAAGGTTAAAAATTTCATCTTGGGGCCAGAGATTTAGCTCAGTGCTTCCATTGTCTGCCTAGCAACCACAAGGTTCTGAGTTCAATCCCCAATAACCACATACAACAACACCGGGCATGGTGACTCACACCCACCAGCAATTAGTACCACACACCACAATGCCAGGCGTGGGTGGCTCGTGCCTATGATCCCAGCATTCAGGAGGCAGAGGCAGGAGGACTGCTGTGAGTTTGAGGCTTGCATGGGCTACATAGTGAGCTCAAGGCCAGACTGAACTACAAAGTGAGACTCTGTCTCAATAAACAAACAAACAAATGAAAACCTTCATCTCATAGTTTTGTAATATTAAAAGCAACAGCTGATATATAACATCATGACACCAGGTTGAATATGGAAAGTGTACAAGAAATGGCAGGTGTATACGTAATTTCCAAAGGGATTTTAGTGTGGGAACATAATGAGGGGAAGGAAAAGATATGATTCTGAAAGAAAATAAAAGATCATGTATAGAGGGGGTAGGGGATGGGGGTGGGTAGTGATGTGGGTAAAAATGAGAATTAACTTGTGTCATATACTGGTACAAATTCCCCAATGTTATACGTGATTTTGAGATGTATATAAATTGTACCAATAAAGAATTCAATTAAAAAAAGACAAAGGCTGTCATACTTTCTAGAGCTCATTTGCATCTACAGGTGCTCATATCAATGAGAAGATCTGGTATTTGCCTATCTGTGATCTATTGATTTCACTCATTAGTGTGTCCTCCAGGTGTATCCATTTGCACATAAATGAATCAATCTTGTCATTCATTATGGCAGAATAATTCCCAAAGGAAATTTGGTGTGGGGATGTAATGAGGGGAAGAAATAAATATGATTCTGAAAGAAAATAAGAGAGCATGTATATAGGGGGTGGGGAGGTGTGGGTGGGTGGGGATATGGGTAAAAATGAGAATTGACTGTGTCATATATTGGTACAAATTCCCCAATGTTATGTGTGATTGTGAGATGTATATAAATTGTACCAATAAAAAATTCAATTAAAAAAAGGAAAAGAAATGGCCGGTGTGATCCAACAGTCTCCTCACTGCAAACAGGAAGGGAATGTTCTCCACAAAATTCCTAAATGACTAAAAATTGAGGCTGATTCTTGAAAGTAGGCAGGACGTATAGATTCATCTTCTAAGAAGGTGTGGGCAGGAAGCGGCGTGCGGAGACCTGGGGGGCAGAGCAAGGAAGGAGACCTGAGGGCCGTGTTAGTTCCTATGTGGCTGCAGAGACAAAATACCCGACGCCTGAAGTTAAAAGGGGAAGGAGTACACTGGACTGACGGTCCACAGAGGTTTCAGTCCATAACCGGCTGGTTCCCAGGCAGGGAGGGCAAACAAGCAGAGGGGAAACAACACGGCACGCACACGGCGGCACAGGGGGCCCTTGGCAGCGTGTCCCGCCCCTTCGTCTTACTCGGGCTGCTTCGGCGGCAGCTCTCACACCTTAGTCCTAGCGCCCCGAGCCCTGCATTGCATCACGAGTCAGTTCCAGCGCCACACGCTCTAGATCAATCCTCAGAGCACCGGAGGCCGGGGGCGACGGGCCCAATGCGTAACAGTGACCACACTGGACAGGTACCCTGGAGCGAACTGCGGAACAGAAAAAAAAAAAAAAAAGCTGCAAGTGGAAAAGAGGACTGGTGAAATCCGAATAAAATCCAGAGTTTAATTTATATAATGTATTACAGTTTATTTCAGCTTTGATAAATATATGGTGATTATGGATGAGACTGCACTACCTTTGCAACTTTTCTGTAAATTCACAATTAAAACTGTGCTTTAAAACACAGTGCTTAAAAAGTTGGGAGTGGGTAGGAGGAAGTAAATAAATGTAGAAACATATGTTTCAATTTGCCCAAAGTTTGCATACTTGTTTATTGAAGAGATATCATGGTTTTCTTCAAAATGAAATTTTATAACTTTGTAGTGTGATAACAACTTCATGAAATAAGTAAAGTTTGCCACACTGTGTAACTTAGTAAAATGCTTCACACAATGTCAAAGGATGAAAGTAAAAAGTGTCAGACCCAAACAGAGATTACAGGCCCTGAACACATTTAATAGTTTTCATTCTTGGAATTGAAAGTGCATGACTATTTTGGCAGAGATGCATTTTTTATGAACTGCCCATGACCACATAATGTGTTTACAGTCAATTCAAACCTAAATCAAGGATACAAAATAAATTTTAAATATTAACTAAAAATAAATCAAAAATGAAAGACTAAAGAGAAGATGAAGGTATAGAGAAAATTAATGAGCTGAAACAGCACTTCTCTCCCTGATTGTAAATTAAAACAAAAATAACCTGTGACTCTGGAGTTTTCCCACAGCAGGGCACTTCGCCAAAGTCTGACCAAGGATTACGCATAACATATTATGGCCCGCTTTATAGCTCAGAACGTAGACAGTTCCCTTTCGTGTGTCCTAAACACTTATCATACTTTCCTTTACATAATAAGATGTAATATAATACCTTTGCATGGATTTGCAATTGTCCTTAAAATATTAAAAGTTGTTCTCACTAAGGGCCTTTTAGGTTTGATTTTGTTTTTACCAGGTTACACTTAACTCCCACCAGTATTTAAAATGAGCTTTTCTTCTAGAACACTTGCAAAGGTATTAACTCCCTATGGTTATGGGTAATATATTATTGCTTCTGTAGACAAAGTGCTCTCTAACTACTGAAAAGAACTGCTCTTCAGAGAGTCTCTTTAGCAAGAAGTTTCTATTTTATTATTCTCCACCTTTGAGTAATACAAAAGATTACAGCAATGTCAGGTACTCCACTATGGATACAAAAGATAATTCACTGCTTTCACAGGTGGAATCTATAGAATAAAAGGGCAGATTAATTTTCAGAATGAGAAAAGGTCTAATAGAGATGTACCAAAAAGTTTGTTCTACGTGTATTTTCTTTAAAACAGCATGTGAAAAATCTAAAAAGCAATTAAAGAGCAAAATAAAAGATAGGTAACAGGAACCTGGGAGACAGTTCTTTTGTAAATGGTGAGGGAACAAAAAGATGGGGGGAGAAAGAAGGGACAGGGAAAGGGATGTAAAAAAACAACTAAGATGTTTATGTGCAAATGGACACAACTTAAGGACACACTAATAAGTGAAATGAATAGTAAATGAGTTCTAGAATGTAGATAGATTTTGTGAAATAGGAAATATTCAAAGAGAATGTGGTAGGGGAAAATAACGAGGGGAAGGAATAAATATGATTTGAAAAGAAAAAGCACATATATATAGGGGTGGGCTGGAGGGGTAGGGATATGGGTAAAAATGAGAATTAACTAGGGTCATATACTGTTACAAATTCCCCAATGTTGAGTATGACTGTGAACTGTATATAAAATGTACCAATAAAGAATTCAATTTAAAAAAGAACTAGGATGTGTTATGTACATGTACCAACTTCCTATGATGAATGTGATCATTATGTGCTACAAGTGTAGCACATAATTAATTATCTTTTACAAAAATCATGACATGTTAAACAAAAAGTATGCATTGAAACTATCTCAAAATATGGTCCTCCTGATGTATGCATACTAATCAAATGCTGGCTGGAAATTACCAATTAAAATCACATATTAAGCCCAACATATTCATCAGGTTTCCATATGTCCCAGGCTTTCTCAGTGAAGTGGCATTTTGCGCATTCCATTAGAGCTGTGTTCTCCATATTGATACAAACTCCTAGAACTAATCCCTTCACTGTCCCCAGTAATTTGTAGTTCAAAAAACTGCATTTTAAAGGAGAAAAATAAAACCAGCATTAAAAGTCCTGACAAATTTGACATGTTAAATGAAAATCTTAGAAATATTATAATGGAACAAAATCATTGCATCAGAAAGCAGCAGGCCTTAAATAATAAGACAGAAATTTGAAAAATGCCTTTATTATTGAAATGGGGTATTAGCTTCAGGAGCTGAATCAAGTATTCACGAATCCATAAGCTATGGTTTTTAAAAGGTAAGGAACTTGGATTGTTGCCCAGAAAATTAAATGTGACAATTCTCAGCAATCTAGCTGAGGCTGCACAGACCTTAGAGATACAGAAGTGAGTTCCCCAATGTGGCGAAACTAAAATGATCTAGACCATAAATATTCTTCCAGCTTCCAGGATACTTTAATGCCAATGAGCAGTTGAGTGATTTGGATTCTAATCAGGCTTCTCCCTTCTTACTGAGGAAAAGAACTTAGATAGAGGGCTCTGATAGAAAGACAAGCGATTTCGCATTGCATGGCATTCAGTTCCCTAAAACAAAGCTTGGATGATTGTACGGCTGTGTCTAGATGCTCCCAAAGCCTCATGCAATCATGCAGGTGGTTGAGTCTCAAGTGTGCAGTGCTGGGACGGAGGGTGTGTGGTCAATGAATCAGTGCACTGATTGTTCTGGTAGAGTTCTGGCTGGGACTCAGGGTGTGAGTGCTACATCCATGCTAGGGCAGGCAGTCTGAACAAAAGTGAGGCAGAGAGGGCTGATGTGCCCTCGTCACCTGCCAGCTGGCCGTGAACTATTTCTGCTGTTGCCCCTCAGTCATGCCTCTCAGCCTCAGCATCAACCAACTACGGACTGAAAGCTCTACACACTGCGATCCAAATAAACCTCCTCCTGGAACTTCGGCTGTCGAGTAATTTAGCTGAATAATGAGAAAAGTAACCAAGACAATGATCATGGGATTTTTGCTATAAATGAGGTAACATTTAAAATGATCTTCAAAATATTCTTAAACTGAAATTTTGTACAACTCACTAATTACCTAAATGAATTCTACCAACAAATGTGTTCAGAAGAAGTTAAATAATTAAATTAATACAAACCCCCACATCTAGCTTCAACATCTGTAGATAACAGAAATAAAATAAAAACTGAAAACACCGGAATTTACTCTTTTCCGAACAGAAAACCTTCAAGAGAATTCAATTTTTTCCTAGCTCCTTCCTTTGCTGGTTGTAGAATATCATTGTCATTCTCATTATTATCATTGTTGGTAAAAGCTAAGTGTAATGACCTCTTTAGTTTCCTTGGCAATAAAAATTCTGGCTAACACAATGTCTCAGTGAATTATGTCCCAGCATCCCAGCACTTCTGCAGCCAATACAAATGGGAGTTTATTACTGGTCATAATCTCTTTAAGATATTTGTTGATCTCCAAATCCATGTCTATTTAATATGTTGCAAATGGGAGACACTAAAGTTTTACTAAGGGGCAATAATTCCAGTGACCATGTGAAAAAAATTAAAAAAGAAAAGGCATTAGAGTCTAGCAAGAGAAAATGAAAGATTGGGGTTGAACAGAGAAAGATTTCAAATATACAACTGCCAGGAATTGACAAATATAGGAAGAAAAGTGGAGTCCTTCTTAATTTCTAACTTGATTGGAAAGAAGCCAGTATCTTACACACACACACACACACACACACACACACACACACAAACACATACACACACCACTAATTGTAAGGCTGTCTGAGTAATGAAAGTTTAGATCTAATCACACTAAACTTTATAGAATAAAGAGATGGAAAAGCTCACCAATGAAAGAAAGATTCATCGTGGGGCTCAGGAGAGTTTTCAAGTATCAGGGAAACTTGAGTACAAAGTGAAAGCTACCAATCTCTTAGAGGGTAAAATTACAAAGAAAATACCAGGGCAAAAATTAACAAAGTCATACATTTGATGCATGGATAAAGTACCAAAGAAGGAAAATGACCAAAAAAAAAAAAAAAACTTTGAGAAATAAAAGAATGTCAAAGGTTCAGTATCATACAAGGTAACAGGAACAAGAATACCCACAGTGGAAGAAAAAGTATTGTGGGAGGATTAAATGCTAGCTAAGGTCATACATTGTGCTGACCCTGGCAGAGCAAGTACACAAGGAAAAACTTAATTGCAAGAGGAATGGCAGAAAGGAAGGAGAAAGACAGAAGATGCCTAAGACAAATGATGGGCTAGAATTGTGGAACAGACAA
Source organism: Thryonomys swinderianus (assembly GCA_004025085.1). Classification (NCBI taxonomy): domain Eukaryota; kingdom Metazoa; phylum Chordata; class Mammalia; order Rodentia; family Thryonomyidae; genus Thryonomys; species Thryonomys swinderianus. Next base: position 7,886 of record PVIC010037805.1, on the reverse strand, counting down.
GATAAAGGGAAGGACAGGTTAGTTAGAGAGGAGTAAAGACTTTCGCTGTGATAGGAAGCTAGATCCCACTGACGTGGACAGCACCACATCACTGCTGACTGACGAGGCTCTCAGAACTTAGCTTTTTTGGAAAGTGCTGACTGCAAGCGTACCTGGAGTCAGGTAGGTGATGGTGACTCGCGAGCTTCAAACCGAGCGCCAGGTAATTGAGAAGTGTTCTCACTTTCTAAAGCATTCACAGAAGGCCGTCTGGGACCCCAGCAAATCGGACTTCTTCTGTGCCACTGTCTTATGCAACCTATGGATTAGACACTTCCACATGAGAATGCTGTCCCATTGGTCCAAAACATTCCAGGTAAAAGCCTTCAGTGGCAAATTTCTATCTTACCATGTCTCAGAATAAGGTTACTTTAAAATTTTGTGGTTTTCCACTTTAAAACTCCTTTAAATTTCATAAATTCCTTTTCCAAGAAAAGGGAAATCTTTTCCCTCTAAGTCATCATTCTAAAAGTTTGAGGAATTCATTCACAGAGGATAAGGTTAAAGTTAAGTCTAACAACATTTAAGTTTGAGTTGTATTACATGAAGAATAGTCTAAGTAAGTAATATTCTCTAGTAAGCCTAGAGAAAGACAGAAGCTATCTGTAGAAAGTTAGGAACAATTACAAGTATATTATTATATTTGTAAATATAAGGCTTCCAAAAATGATCCTTTTTTTCCAACTTTTACTTTAATTAGTATGTTTACAATAGGCTTACTGTCTTCCTGGAAAATCGGTCCATATACACAACTTACCTTAATTACTGTTGCATCCCTGTCACCTCTTTGCCTCCCTCTCTTTTGTCCTTTTCCAATTTGCAAAAGATCCATTTAAAAATCACTGGGAAACAGTCACATGTTTGAAGTGGCTGAACATTATGACTCCTCAGGCCCATGCTGAGGACTGTAACTTTAACTCCACATTTATGTCCATCCAAATTCTTTCTCTTGTTTGGAATAAACAGTGCCAGCATGTGAATATGCAGATTTGCTGTTACCTGACCCACCTGCGTTTTCCTTCTTCAAATCCAGGCCCGTGAATCTCATTCAGGAAGCCTCTCTGCTGTATGATTCACTACTTATGAATTGTTTCTTGCAATAAACAGAGAACTTGATCTTTTCATTTTTTCCTTTGCTCATACTCAGGGTTGAACCCAGATCCTCTAACACTACATCCTCAGTACTGAGTCTTGTTTTTTGACATAAAAGTATATACTTCTCTCTTAAAAAAAAAAAAATGAAAAGTTCACTTGTGGTGAGGAAGAAAGGTTTGCGGGAGGACCAAGAGAAAGCTGAAGGTTTACCTCAGCGGTTCTGGCACCTGCTTTGTAAGCTCAAGGTCCTGATTTTGATCCCTGGTACAAAAAAAGAAGAAGAAGGAGAAGGAAAAGAGGAAGGACCAAGAAAAAAATTAAATGAGAATTAAATGAGATTGTGTGCACAGACTCATTGTACCTAACAAACTAGGTGCCGCATGGAATTGTAGTCACGTCCTTTTACCACTTTGGAAGGACTGACATGAACTAGTCACTATCCCCATAGCAGCACAGTCACCACATACCCATGCCCTGATCTCCCACCCCCCCGAATGTGCACACGCACACACACACATATGCACACACGCACACAAACACACACACTGGAATCATAGAACTTCTTGAGTGGTCAAGTAAAAAAGGACAATTTATTCCTTTAGTTGCTACTAGGAAAATGGAAAGCTGTGTCTTCTCCAGACACTGCTGGGATAATTAACACCGTGGGTGAGGAGGAATCTGGGACAAAACTCCCCGACCCTGTCCATGGCTGTCATTTAGGAAATCAAGCTAATTCTCTATTCATTCTCTTCTAAGTGGACTACTACATGCTATACTCTCAAGCAAAATCAAATTGTGAATTAATCCCTAAAGTCTGGAACACTGTAGGCCATGAAACAGTACAGAAATTCATGATTAGGATCGTAAGGAGGAGACTGCAGAAGAGATGCCAGAAACCTGATCAGCTAGAACCGAAGGGATAGAAACAAGTAGAAATGTCCCAAAAGGTAATCCAAAGACACAGAGCATGTGTCAGGGAAAATGCAAATTGTAGACCTCAAGCAACATTAGCAAACCAATCTGAGAGTGTAAAGTGGGCGTCACTAACTAGTGAGTGCAAAGCTCTTATATTTACAAGTGCATTTGGGAAGAAATGAAAAGTTATGTACAGCCTGAGTGTATCTCCCTCTCACTATGTCCTACTTCAGCTCATCTTGAAACTATTTAGAGTCAGATTATAACACAATGATAGAAGCAGATTGGGCTTGAAGTTCTCTAATATCAGCCTCCGAATTTCCCTGGGAACCTAAGCACTCACATTAAATTGTGCATTCCTGACATAGCCAGTATATTCACACATGGCTCCAAGTGTCTTTGAACACCAGGGCTATGTCTTTGACTACAGAATACACTGGACATTTTCAGTTTCCTTGTTTGCTTGGTTGCGGATACAATGAAGCTACACAGTAAATAAGCCATTCGATTTTTCTCTAATTTTAGAAGAGCTGTTTTAGATTTTGAGATATGTGATGATTCTGAATGTTTTCATCAACTATATTTGTGACTACAGACATAGCCTAAGAAGTTACAAAGTCATTGATAAAGCCTGACACACTCTACTTTGGTCAGAGGCTCTCTGTCATTTATACACGAACACCTCAGTCTGCCCAGGACAGATCGAGGCTGCGCCATCTTCCAGACGGACTCAACGCTAGGAACAATGCTGGCTCCGAGGAGCCACGTCCTGACCTTCAACGAGATCGCACCTTGGTTGGGAAGACAGGTACCGACCAAGCGAATGCAAGATACACTGGCTGTAAAATTGTAAATCGTGATCAAATAGCAGGAAAATATAGAATATTTTGAGAAAGTGAATTCAAGTAAAGGATATTTGAGAGGGGACAAATATGGTGCAAGAACATTTCAATCAAGAAACAGATGAGAGATAGGGAAATAATTGGGGGCACAGGGTGAATAATAAGGTGATACTTTTACTACATTTAAAATCAGAGCATATGTGTTCTGTTCCAACGCTGCTACTCATTAATGGTATGACCAGATGAACAGGCTGAGGAGAACATATCTTCCCATTCTAAAGTCCCCAGTCTTTAGTAAATAATTTTACTTCAGAATTGTTACATTGGTATTTCACAGAAAATAAAAGCATTTCATTCATTTGAAGCACTTATTTTGTGAAAACTATATATAATATTTTAAGCAACAAGAATAATAAAACATCTATGTGTTTTCAATTTGTAACTAGAATTTTAAGCAAACAGCACGTCCAAAAGCAATGCTATAATGTGTTCATTGATATATTCGCTTTAAATATCGAAAAACATCTGTTTTAATAAGGTTTTAGAAATTATTAGTAATAATTACCACTAATGTATATTTGTTTAATCCATGGTTATATTAAAGTAAAATTATACCATCATCTTTACATATGAAATAAAACTATAATTAAAAGAAAAAATAAACTATCCAGGAATATTAATGCATCAGAATTACTGCTATCAAAAGAAATTAATTCCTTGAGATTATGCTCCCTAGATTTCATCTTTCCTTAACATGTCAGAAAGGTGTAATCATCAAAGGGAAAAAATTAAGCCATTTGTCCTCATCAATATTTATAGCACTTCTTTAACTGTATCTCTTTACTTTTTATTAGAATTTTAAGATTCTATGAAATCTTGAGGAAGTTTCTACTAAAATCAGCCAACTTTATTTTTTTACATAATACTGATTTCCAGAAAGAAGATATGACTTGACCAAAGTCACTCCCTAAGTTACAAATAAATCAAGACCTGCTATGGTGTTGTAGCTAAATATATTCTCCATTTCTTGGTCACTTCACAGCTGCTGACCTCTTACATGAAAGTCAAGCTTAAATCGCTCTCCTCACTGCAATAAAGCTGTTTTTTTTCAGGAAAACATCAGCAGTTGCCTGAGTTCAGGCTGCCCTTTATCCCTTCCCAGATTCCCTTGCTCTAATTATGCTATGCCAGCTGTAACACAAGGGAAGGTGTTCTTTCTCAGCCTCAGATGGACATACAGGACAGTATAAAAAAAAGTGTGCATCTTCATATTATAGTCTAGGTCAGTAATGACCCCCCAAACTCTCTTGCACCAAGAGACAGAACTTTCGGAGGGTGACTGAACCCTGGGATATTGTGGAGAATGTGACATTAGTAGATGTGGCCTAGGCAGAAGAGGATGGCCTCTCTCCCCAGCCCCTGGCTTCTCCCTCCACTTCCTGTGCACCTGGAAGCGAATGACTCCCTCCACCCAGGCCCTTCCCATCTTGCCTCAGAGCCTGCCCACCATGGACTGAAACCAAGAGCCAAATAAAGCTTGCCTCCTTTAAGGTGCTGCAGGTATTTCTCGTTGTGTCTCAGCAACAAAAAAAAATGCAATTAAGGCAGATCAGAAAATACATCTGCTATAAGAAAAGGTAAGACACTCCTTCTAAGCCTCAGGTGGACAGATAAGAGAGTGAAAAGATGAGTGACTCCCTTCTTAAATTCATTGCACATATTTAAAGTTAATAAATTAAAAGAGCTAGCCCTTTCATGCCCATTTATCACTCACCTAGTAAAATGACCACATACTAAGACAGAATGAGAAAATATTAATTTAGCCTCTTATACAAAATATACTGATTAAAAGTTAGGTACTCAGGGGCTGGAGATGTAGCTCAGTGCTTCCTGCACCTGCCTAGCAAGCACAAGGTCCCTGGTTCGATCCCTGGTAACTACATACAACAATGCCAGTGTGGTGACTCACCCACCAGCAATCAGTACCACATACCCCAATGCAGGCAGTGGTGGCTCACGCCTATAAACCCAGCACTGAGGAGGCAGAGGCAGGAGGATTGCTGAGTTTGAGGCTTGCCTGTGCTATATAGTGAGCTCAGGGGCAGCCTGAACTATAAAAAGAGAGACCCTTTCTCAAAAAAAAGATACTCAACATACCATAAATTAATCATAAATGATATTCATTAAGTGTTGCCTTTTAAATGTTGAGAGAGATTCGCACTTGGAGATGTTACACACATATATTCTCCACTGTGGCCCTGCAGTAAGGAATAATTTCTTTCTGATTTTAATTTTAAATCCCAAGGCCTAGTACTAGGAAAAAGTCTCTCTTTAACAAAACCTCTCAACATTTTGCTTTAACACAAAGGAAATAGAAAGTAGATTTCCCTGCTACTGCTATCCATAACTCAGTTCCTACCCAGCCAGATGTGGATTGTCTGCATGGGAGGCAAAAACATCACATTAACTTTCTCAACCAAGGAAATGAGTAAAAACTCACCTATTTTTTCTAGGTGGGTGGTAGTCCCTGGTACTGGGCTAGACAAAGTTCTATAGTTTCCCACAGCCTAGTACAGTAAGAGAGTAGCCACATTAAATCTGGATGTTTTAGAGTAGATGAATCTAATGGGACTTCAAGTGAAAAAATTTACAACCTAAAAGTAGCAACCTGGCAGGTCTTCCAAGACTGAATAAACATTGCATGTGGCAATTCCTAGGTCAATAGATGGGCAGAGAAAACCAAAACACTTCTCCCTGCAGATAATCTTTGTCTTACCTCTTATCTCTAACCTCCCATGCTCTGCCTCTGAGTAAAGGAAAGAATATTTGATTCTAAGCCATTTTGTTTGGGCTACTCTAGGGAACGACGGCTCCAACTACAAATTAAATTCAACAACAAAAATTTTCTGCTTATAGATCATGCTTATCATTTTTCTCAAAAAAAAAAAAAGAGAAAAGAAAAGAAAAAGAAAAAAAAAACTACCCTAAATGCTAACGGTTAAAACAACTTTAAGTCACAGTTTCTGCCCACAAATTACTGCTCCAGTTATATGACAGAGTCCAGGCACAATAAGAGCAAACAAAAATAGAAAGTAACAACGTTTATAACGTGACAAGAGCAGGAAATGTTTAAAAAATGGTTGGACCCTTCTACTGTGCCTCTTTTCAGGAAGAATATATGACTTTAATGTTCAAATCTTGAAAACTATTGCGCTGTAAATGCTTCCAAATCATGTGTCTTCATTCACATTATTGCCCCCCTGAGCCTCCTAAACATGGCAAATCTTAAAGTTATCTGATAACTACACTGACTCTTTTATAACTGCCAGATGGAGAAACTACATTGATGAATATAAAGCGATGTATGGGAAACACTGAAGACATGAGACTGGAAAATTTGTCTCTACTTAAAGCAGTGAGATCAAGCCTACTCACAAATCACTATCCATAATTTGATATGTTTAATCTGAAGTACAGAAAAAAAAATCCAGTGAGGCTCATGGCTGGCACATAGTCACAGAAGATTTTGACATTTCATTAATTCCTAGTATGGGAGCTGACACATATCGACAATTACTAACTTAGAAATTAAACTTTCATTGAACTAAATATAAACAAACGTGGAGAATAACTGTTCTGCCATTTTCTCTTCTAGAAGGCAAGACAAAGACATCATCATACGATAATTACACTGTCACTAGTGGAAGCTACTCATTTCCAGTTCCACTCACTGGTGACACTAACCTCTGAGCACAGCATGTTCTTGCAATACCAGCTCACTTCCTATTCTTTGCCATTTTCCATTTACTTGAGCTCCAAAATGCCCCATGGACTACATTGTATGATTGTGAATGCCATCATTTCAGAAAAAGTAGAATATCAAAATAAAAAATAACGATACTAAAAGCTAAAAAAACTAATACATTGCAAACAGAGAAAACTACAACTTAGAAACTCATTTTGCCAGCACACACAGGGAAGAGTGATCAAAAGGCAGCTCCCTTCCTGGAGGACCACCAGTTTATTGTTGTTTTGTTGATTTTTGTCATGCACCATAATTAGAACCTCTAGGGAGAGCAAGATTAGGTGAAGATAGTGAATGGAACAGCGGGACCCTGCCTGCCCTACTGGGACTACACACATGGGATTGGGATTCCAGCAGCCTGCAGCTGGGAAGTCAGCACACACACACTCACACACACACACACCACTCTGTGACCAGCTCATGAAAGAAACCAGCAGTGTGGAACAGGCTGCATGTGGCCAGAAGGCACACAGAAGCTGCTGGCTGAAGACTGGCCCCAATCCCCACACCCAGAGGACAAGAACAACCCGCACCAGGCACTGACCTTCCTGCTGATTTGGCGGGTACCCAGCACAGCCTCGGTATAAACAAAGACACTACCACGGAAATGTGGGCACCACAGAAATTTTTTTCCCTGTTTCTTCTTTCTCACTTTGTTTATTAATTTGTTTCAATTTCCTTTTTCTGTTCTGTTTTGTTCAGAGGAGGAGGAAGAGGGAGTTGTTTGGGTTTTGACTTTTATTGTTTAGTTGTGTCCATCCTGGTTTTCTTTCCTTAACTGTCTTTCCTGATGTTTTGATATTTTCAAGTGAATGAACATTGCTACTAGTATTTCTGATTTACCTGAATACTCCTTTGCTTTCTCCTCTATTCTTTTAACCCTATTCTCTCCTCCAGTTTCTCAAAGCTTGGGTAATCATCCTTTGTCCTTCCACTTTGCTTCTACTATATTTCTCTTGTCCTTCACTCTGCTGCAAGTGAGGATAGGTAGAAATCTTGAAAACATAGATGTAAGCCAAGATTTTATGAGTAAAACTCTGATCACACAGGAAATTTTACAAAACATTTTACCAAAAAAATTACAAAAAAATCAATAACTCATCTAAGTAAAATATATTGGACACACAGGTATAAATATGGCATTATTTCTCTGGTGTGAGAAAAAGCATTAACAGCAAAAAAAAAAAAAA
>PVIC010037804.1:0-17912 GCA_004025085.1 Thryonomys swinderianus | reverse complement strand
TTGATTTGTGGAGCTATTGGTGAAGCATTAGAAGTCAGGACACCGTTCTCCCCACATGCGGAGGGATGGCTTGAAGCAAGGATGGCGCAGGTACCCCGAAGCGGCTCCCCAAGTGATTTGCGTAATGAGCCGAGATCCCTGAAGAGCAACTTAACTGGAATATTTGAAGCTGGAAGCTCCTGGAGACCCCCCCCCCCCACCAAGAGCCGAGCTCCTGGCAGCGTGAGAGCCTATGAACGGGCGGGGAAACCAAGCGGCTCCATGGGTTCCCAGGGGGCGCAGGGAGGCTCTCACTGCCTCGGCCTTCTGGAAGCATGCCCAGAAACTCCAGAAAGCAGAGCTGGAGGAGCAGCAGGCTGTTGGAAGGGACTGTGAAAACTCTAAGAAGTAGAACTGTGTTCTAGAATCTACCAGATAATGTTTTTCTTAAGATGCTGCAAGTTAATCATAAACATGCCTTGGCTTTTCCTGTTCTTAAGAAACGAGCCAGTTGGGAAGACTTTCACGTGTGCGGATGCCTGTCCGCACGGAACCAGCTCTGTTCACCTCTGTCAGACTGCAGGGTTCATAGAAGGTGTCCCGGAAAGCTGTGCTGAGGGCCTGGCGGGCTCTGGACTGCGCCGGCTGCCACGCTGCGGGTTTGTGTCTACACCCCGCGCAGCCGCAGACTGCGTGCATTCCCATTGGTGGCCGGCTGTCTCTGCTCAGTTGTCCCAGAACTTCCCGCTGTTTTCCGCCATCCGTACGCTGGTTCCGGGTGCAGCCACGAGGCCAAGCCTCCACCAGCTGGCCGGGTCTCTGCCCCACCAGTCCCAGGAGAAGCCTGGCACCTCGCTGCTCCCGAGAGGAGGTCGGCGCAGTGCTGGCGTGCCCAGCTTCTGTGTCATCTTCTCTATAAGATGAAATGTTTTTCTCTTCTGATAATCACATCTTTAGATGACTTTTCTGCATTTTTACTAGTCCGTGTTTGCAGTGCAGCGTGATCACGTTCGTCACGGGCCTTTGGTCAACACACTTCCAAGTGCGGTGTTTTCATCTAGAAGAAGATGGCAGTAAGTCTGACACCCCAAGAGCTTTGAGAGGCAGGAATTCAAGAGGAGGCGTGTAAGGCTGCTGACGCAGTGGCTGCTTAGAGGGTGAAGGCGTGGCAGTCGGTGCCTCCACCTGGGGCCAGCGGTTGTTGCCCTGTGGACGCCTGCGGAGCTTCCTTGGGGCAGAGGTGCTGAAGGCATGAAGTGTGCACTGTTCATAGTATCATGAAAGGAACCATTCCTCCAGCTTCCCTCGCTCTCCCTTTCTCTCTCTCCCTCTTTATCCATCCGTCTGTCCATCCATCCGTCCATCCGTCCATCTGGCAGAACAGTGAAGCTCCTCAGATGTCCACTGCCGATTCCTGGGGCTGGGAGCACGTTAGGGACTTAGGCTGGGTGAGGGTCAGGTTTCTGGTCAGCTGTCCTGGACGCGAGGAGACTGTCGTGGGCTCCGTGGTGGCCACAGAGCCAAACGGGGCGGGAGAAGGAGAGGCAGAGAGCTGCAGTGGCAGGCGGGGCCCTCCTGCCCTCACCGCGAACCAGGCAGGCAGCAGCCGCTGCAGCCCGGCCGTCGGACCCCGGAAGACCCACCTGGGACCCATGGTCTCCAGAACTGTCAGGTGGGACATCTGTGTTCTTTTAAGCCACCAAGTTCGTGGAGCAATAGGAAATGAATATAGTTATAAAATTAGTATAAAATAAGCACTAAACCTATGGTCCATGATGTTTTCTTTTGGATGAGTATATTAGATAAAAGCCAGGTCTCCATCAGCCTCTAGCGGGTTTAAAGGTGTGATGGAAGCGAAAGATGCTGCAGTGAAATGCCAGGGCCGTTTACTGGCGATCCAGTCCCAGGTGCTGACCCCACGGCTGTGTTGGAAGATAAAGCGGCGCTCGGTTTTAGCTAGAGGTTAACAGGAATCAGGAAGCAGCCTCCGCACGCACCCTCGCAGACCTCCCTACACTCCTTCCTAACTTTTCCACGGGCCGCAGACAGAGCCTGGTCCTTTCCACGGCACGGGGGTGGGGGGGGGCAGCACAGAGATCCATCTGCCCAGCGCCAACTCGCCCGCGGTGCCTCCTCCCAGCAGAAAAAGGCCTCGGCAGCCCTCCAGACAGAAGGAAGGTCAGGATAGGCAGTGTTCTCTCTCACCTTCCGGAAGGGGATGTTACCGCAGGTGACCTTTTCTATTCGGCCTCCTGCTGGTGTTTTTGTTTGGTATTAAACCACTGTGAAAGTTAAGAGGTGAAACGAGTATGAATACAATCGTTAGTGTGCACCTTTTTAAAAAACTACCTAATCTGAAAACAAATGCATGTGATGAATTTTTTCTATGCTGTGAGTCGCCCAGCCTGTTTGTGTCCAGTCCCCTCCAGTCTCCCACGCTGCCCCCCACTTGGTGACATCTGAGTGTCCGTGTGTCTGTCTGTGAACGTTGCAGCTTCAGTGAGTCTGAGAAGAATTTTTTCCCCTGAATGATGAATCACTGTTGAATCTTGTTCATTTAAATAATCCAGTGTGACATAAAAATGTACTTTAAGGATGATTTTTCAAAGTCTCATGGCCCAGAACTGTAGAAATATGATATCTGAGTTAAACCTGATTGGTCCAAGTCATTATTTTGGGGATGATGTGTAACTCGTACTTCCTGTGGCACACTGATCCCGAGGGAGAGTGGAAACTGTATTTCCAAGCTTCGGCTCACTATAAACTTCTTTCCGGAAGAGGCAGAGGCCTGTGAGAGGCTTAGGAGTCGTGATTCTTAGAGGAGTCTCTTACTCGGTGCTAACGGCAGCTCCGTAGCCGAGCGGCCTTGCACTGGTAGCACGACAGAGACTGGCCTGAAGCCAACACGGGCACAGTCTCCTTGCCCTGCGTGCCAGGCCTGTGGCCCGATTCTGTGCGTCACCAGGACACTGCGCGCGCGGGGAAAGCAGGCTGCACAGGCAGCGAGGGGAGCGGGTCGGCTGCGGGGCCCAGAGACAGCGGCAGGAGCCCGAGAGCCTCGCAGACACCTGGCCTCCTGCTTCGCGCTTCCTGCTCAGGGAGCACAGAGAGGCCTAGATTTCTGCTCACACAGGGAAGGCTGAGAGCGACTGCAGCACTCACTGCTCTTCCTGAGGAACTGATCCTAGAACGGCAAAATCCCAACAGCTGAGGATTCCCAGATAGTGAGTTGAAAATCTTAGAGACATAGTTGCAAGCATTTTTGAGTTACTTAAAGTGACCGATTTAATACTTCAGAGCCTAAGAAATGGGCCCGGAGAGGTCCACACTGGCCTTTGAATGAGGCCACCATTTCCCCGAACCACCTGGTTGCTTGAATTTGAGCTTGGCTCTGGGTTGAACATGATCCCGCCAAAATCTGTACAGATCCAAGCCCTACTACCCAGGCCTTCAGAACTGTGACCTTTGTAAATAGGGTTAAAATGAGGACATCTTGGGGGGAAAGCTAGTCCTTTTTGACTGATACCATTTAATAAAGGAAATTTATACACTCAGAGGACTCAGAGGTTGAGAAAGAGGAATGGAGGCAGAGAGAGGGAGAGAGAGAAAGAACTACGTAGTGGCTAGGGTTGAGTTGCCACAAGCTAAAGAGCTGCTGGAAGTAAAGAACATGGTCTACCGTCATACCACCCTCAGGGCCCGATCCCGTCTGATCTTGGAAACTAAGAAGGGTTAGTACTGGAATGGGGAATGAAGAATATGAAAATAAAATGTTTAAAAAGTAGATAAGCCATGCACCTAGTGACACAGTGCATTCTAATATCCTACACGTCTTGTCCTGAAATGTAATTCATCTCAAACTGAAGAGACTGAGTTTATCTTGATCATCCTGTTTATCTGCACATTAGGACAACATAAAATCCCACAGGATCGGGGCCGGAGATTTGCTCAGTGGTTCCAGCGCCTGCCTTGCAAGCACAAAATCCTGAATTCGATCCCAGTAACCACATACAATGCTGGGCGTGGTGACTCACACCCACCAGCAATCAATACCACATACCACAGTGCCGGGCGTGGTGGCTCACGCCTGTCATCCCAGCACTCGGGAGGCAGAGGCAGGAGGATTGCTGAGTTCCAGGCTTGCCTGGGCTCCATAGTGAGCTCAGGGCCAGCCTGAACTACAAAGAGAGACCCTGTCTCAAAAAAAGAAAAACAAAAAAAACAAAACTCACAGGAGAGGGAATTTGCTCAAAGTGACCTAGTCTCAAGCATTCATATTGATCCAGTATTCTTTTCCATTTGTGCCTGTTTGCTTTAACACAAAACAATCTTTAAAATCATAATAGGTGCTTAGCATAGCCCTGACTATAACCTCTTCTGTTGTTACCCCGGCTGTGTCTCTCTTGCTTTGTCCCAGCCACGAGAGGGAGAGGGGTCCCTCTGACATCCCCTGGACTGTGTGGTCTCTGGTCCTGCAGCCTCATGTTGGGGGTCCTGGGGCTCCCGAGGGGCTTGGGCCCACCTGTAGATTCGTCCTTGGGCAGCAGAGCACACTCCCAGGGGTGTGAGGCTGTTTCCCGGGCTGCGTGAAGTATCCGGTGATAGGAGAGGTGTCATGCCCCAGGAAGCTCTGCACAGGGAATCTGGGTCCAGGTAAATTGTTGGACGGTCATTTCGTCTTGTGTGCAAGAACTGAGGACAATCCCTCTGGTTATATTCTGTCTCAGCATCGTTTTCTCCACAGAACTGACACATGACCAAGGGCCTTAATACCAGAGCCTGTGGGCACAGCCCTGCATGCTGGTGGGGAATAGCTCCCCCTAGAGGTGGGCAGCACCGTGGGCCTTGTCCACCTGGGCAGTCCCTGCCTGTGAGCAGCAGGAGAAATAGTTTGCTGCAGGTGGGCCGTGAAGACTAAACAGGATCATGATACAGGTTATCTTGATGGGTTCTAGAGTGCTGTGTGGGCATCTGGTAAATTATATTGCATTTTTGAATGGACATATAGACGCTGATGGGCACTCTTGTGAGTAGAGGGTGGGGAGAGCCGTCATCATGGAGCAGGGCAGTGAGCTGCAGGGCCACCGGGCACTCCAGAATGTGGTGTCCTAAAGGTAAAACCGGACTGGAAAGGACCTGGTGACTGATTTTCCCTCATCATGGCCACGGTCCGGCTCTCGCCAGTGACAGCGCCCGGTAGGGTGAGCACATACTGATGTCAGCGCTGAAGCTTGGAGGTTGGAAGGAGGGAGTAGAGGAGCCCCTCCGGCAGTGGCCGGGAGACACAGTGCTCATACCTTTAACATCCACACGGGACGACACCGTAGAAGGACAGGTCCTTTGCACCCGAGTAGTGGATGTCTGCTGTGCACCGGGGTCTAGACTACAAAAACTAGCTGTCCAGAAGTAGACAACAACCCCAGAGGCCAAAGTCACAGGTCTCATGGAGCATGACTTCTACACACAACAGAAGACAAGCAACTGCATTTAGGGGCAACGATCAGTGCTCGGACGAACAGGTCGGGGAAGACGACAGCAAGCGAGGGGTGAGGGCGTGAGTGCGTGGGGAGGGGAGGCGAAGGGCACGCGTGGCCCAGCTGCCTGAAAGCTGAGGACAGCGGGCAGGTCAGGGCGGGGGCGGGGAGCCGGGCGCCGGGCCGCAGGGAAAAGTGGCAGGACTTAGGTGTTTCCCGAGCGAGCTGGGAGTCGGTTGAGGTGCTACAAGAAGGCAGAGGGAAGGGGAAGCAGACGCGTTCTCCAGGCTGAGGCCCACCTGCTCCCGCCGTGCAGCCCAGGCCACTCCGCTCTGAGCGTTGCCCCGGGGCCGTGGGCCCGCGAGAGCAGAGTTCCGACACAGTAAGTCCGTGTGCAAAGCTGCGGGACTCCCTAGCTCGGTGCAGACCACCCGACTCCTAAAAGCGGGGACCCCCACTCTGGCTTGCTCCTCCATTGGTTTCCATGGATTCCCAAGTTGGTCATCTTTAGAAATATCCTGAAGCTTCCTAAATCAAGACTCATTTCAAAAATCCATATGTTCCGTTTGCACAGAGGATACCGGAACTTCCCTCTTGCAACAGAATGCCAGGCTGAGAGCCTCTCAGAAAAATGTAGTCTCACGAGAAAAGACAGTTTGTGGGTGACCTCGATGAGGCTTAAATCGGCACATTCCCACTCGAGAAAACCTTTATATATCATAATGAATGACAATATTTTTAAAAGGAAAGACCCAGCAATTAAATTGGAAAGGGAACCAAAAATATGAAACTCACAGGACTAAAATAGGCAACACATTTGGTAGGAACGCATCGCTTCCCCTAGTCCTCTGAGACAGAAATAATAACTTTATACAAAGAGGTAGGGTCGTCAGATAAAACACAGTACATCTAGTTGAAAATGAATTCCTGAAGAACAGGACATAATATTTTAGCATGAGTATATACCTAATATTTTGTCAGGCACTTTTATACTAAAAACGATATGCCATCTGAAATTCAAACTTAATTGATGTATTGTAATTTTTTAGCTAAATCTGAAAATCCTACTAAAAAGTCGCTACTGACCTACTGTCTTGGACTGTAGAAGGAGTCCTATTTGCAATTTGCAGTACAAAAATAGAGAAATATCCAAGGTCCAGGGTACAGTCCACCCGTGAATGTCCTCTGACTGCTCGGCGTAAGGAGGGCAGCCTTCGCCTCACACCTGCCCGGCCTCTCCGGGTTGTCTCTGCTGTGTCCCCTGGGCACCTGGGCTGGCATCCCCTGGAAGCAGCCAATGGAGGTGTCAGCAGGAGGCGGGGCGGGAGAGGAGTGTGGTCAGACGTTTCTTTGATTTCACTGCTTATTCTGTCCGGTTGCTCAGAAACGGCCTCTCCCGGCCGCCCTCCAGGCCTGGCGAGGTCACTGCCTTGCACACCGGTCCTGTGAACCGTCCTGTATTAGACTCTGCTCACATGACTGAGCTTCTGAGTTCATCTCCTCCTTGCTGGGACACCGGTGCAGTTGGAGGCAGGAGGCAGATCTCCAGGGTCCAGGGTACACTGTACCTCACGAATGGGTTAGAGGGAGAGGAAAGAAAGGAAGCAGCCACGTGAGCCTCACTGACACACCATTCAAACCTGGAGGCCTTGATGTGGCTCAGTGTACTCTACAAATGCTGTCGGCCCCGGCCAGCATGGTGACCTGAGGTGATAAGGCAAAGACACAGAGACACACACGTGAACAGCAGGCCGGGTGGGCCGCAGCCCTCTGACGGAGAAGCCGCGGCCCGTGCCTGGCCAGCGTGTTTATTTTATAGTCTCAGGAGGCGCGTCAGGGTCGGTTCCAGGGAGGACGAGCTCTCTGACTCATGTCAGGCGTGTGGAGAGCGGGGCGTTCTCGAGACCAGCTGGTCATGAGGGACACAGAGCTCCCCGTGTGGCCCTCACTGCCTGAGCTGCAGGTCTGGCCACTTCCGGTCCCCAGAGCCAGGACTGCACAGTCGCCTGGGCTCAGCGGACGGCCCTCAGCTCAGTCCCTTTCTACAGCTCCCTACACTGTCGACTCCGGAGAGTATCCTCAGAGAATTCAGAGAAACAGGGGACTCAATTGGCTAAAGAAAATAAAGAAATAGACTGGGAAAATCGGCTTGTTCTGGCTAGAATTCTGGAATTATGTTGACTAGAAGTGGTAGGACCAGGCAGCCTGCTCTTCCTTCTCACTTTAGACAACAAGTTTTTAGTCTTTCTCCACTGAATATGTTGTGGGTTCATCATACACAAGCTTCGCCACAATGAGACATTTCCTTCCATCCTTTTGTCTAGTTCAAGGTTTGTCAGTTTTGTTTTTTTTTTTTCAAAAACTCACTTCTTTGTGTTACTGATCTTATCAACTATTTTTCTAGTCTCCATTATTATTTATTTTGCTTTCACCTGTATTACTTTCTTCTGGTATCTTCAGGCTTAATATGCTTTTCCCTTTCTAGTTCTTCAAGGTGTAGTTATTACATTATTTATTTGGAATCAGGTTTTTTTCTTTAATAGAAGAATGTACCACTAAAAGCTTACTACTTTTTCTGTGTTCCATAAATGTTAGTATGTTGTGTGTTCATTTTTGTTTGTTAAGACATTTGTGTCTTTCAATTTCTTTTTGACCCTTTGATTGTTCAGGAGCGTGTTTGTTTTTGTTTTTGAGATAGGGTCTCACTTTGTAGTTCATGTTGGCCCTGGGCTCACTATGTAGCCCAGGCAAGGCTCAAAGTCAGCGATCCTCCTGCCTCTGCCTCCCAGTGCTGTGATGACAGGCCTGAGCCACCCCAGCACTGTGTTGTGTGGTACTGATTGCTGGTGGGCGCGAGTCACCAGGCCCAATATTGTGTGTGGTTACTGGGATTGAACCAGGGACCTTGCACTTGCTAAGCAGGTACCAGAGCCACTGAGCTAAATCTCTGGCCCAGGAGTATGTTGTTTTATTTCCACTGTGTGTGGTTCTTCCAGAATCCCTCATGCTACTGATTTCCAGTTTTATATCCTTGTGGTTAGGAAATGTACCTTATATGACTTAAATCTTCCTACATTTTTTCAGATTTGTTTTGGGTCCACAGCATGATCTTCCAGGGGCAATGTCCCGTGTATACACAGAGTTCTGCTGCTGATGGGCAGGTTTGTGTCCTGTGTCCATTTAGACCACTTATGTTCATTGTTCTCTGATGATCTTCTGTCTGAAAGATCTTCTGGTGCTGAAAGAGGGGTGATGAACCCTACTACGAATGTGCTACTCTCTGTCACTCAGATCTACTAACATTTACTTTCTATATGTAGATGCCTTGGTGCTGGGCACATTTTTATGTACAATTGTTACAGTCTTCTGATGAATTGGCCTGTAACTATTATTATATAATCAACTTCTTGATCTCTCTTCTTAATATTTTACAGAAAGTCTGTTTTATTTGACGTAAATATGCCTACCCATGCTGTCTGTGGGTTTCCAGGAGCCATGGAAGACGTCTAATCTGGGAGGAGTGGGCGGTGAGCTTTGGCCCAGCACTTCCTTTTTCTTCTTTCTGTATCAAGACCTTTGATACCTTTACTCAACTACAAGGTGTGTCATCAGCTTCGTGTTGCCATAAGCAAAGATCTGGGGCAAGGAAATTGCCAAAGCTCACACGTTTGGAGGCCCAGCGAGTGGCCGCAGGGACCGGGCCTCTGGTAGGGCGTGGGTAGCACCGATGGAGGGAGGAGCCAGAGAGGAGAGAGGCTCGCACGTCCCAAGCTGCCTCCGCAGCCATTAAAACCCTGTTTTATTTCAAGACAAGCAAGCAAGTGTGCAGTAGTCCTGCCCGGCCCTCCCACTGGCGTTACAGAAGTTCACCAGTGCACCGGCTTTAGGTTTTCATTAGTCAGGTCACTGTTCTGAGTGTCCTGGATAACTCAGCAGAAAAACAGACAAAACTGACCCCTTGTGGGTTTCTCCTGGGAAGAGAGTCACTGCAGGAAACGGAATGAACCTGTACATGGCACAGATGGAGATGATGGAACCGTGGGTGGCAGGCAGAGGACGGTGTGGACAGAGGACGCAGGGGTGGACAGGCTGCAGAGGGAACAGGGAGAAGCTCACCCGGGCGGCAAGGCACTGCTGCCCGGTGGTCAGTAAGGGACTGACTTCAGAACCCAGCGGTGCAGAGTTAAGATGTGGTGGGGTGGGGGGAGCCAGGGTCCAAAGCAGGAAGACCCGGCAGAGGCCACTGGGAGGAGGCCTGGAGGACGGAGGGGGATGGAGGGGATGAGGAGCCGAGGGTGGGAGAGGCTGGGCTGTGGACAGGCGGAAGCGACCACGTTCTGCTGAGGCTTTTCAGGCAGGACAGACAGGACTTGCTGATGACATCCAGGTGACACGTGAGAAAAACGCAATGAACACGGACTCCTTAGTATTTAGTGTTACTAATTGTCAGAGTGAGGAGTAGATTTTTAAAACAAAATATTTATCTTAAAAAGAGAAGTACATTTGAAGTTTGCATAATAAGGTTTATTTTAGGCTTTAAAGTTGTTCTTTTTATTGTTCTATAAGACAAAATACTTAGGGATTTCATAGTCTCCTAAACAATAGAAAAAGAAACTCAAAGATTCGGAGGGGCAGTAATGGGGACTGAGCCTGCGGCCTTTGCGCTGAGCTCCACCACAGCTCCGTCCATCCGTTCATTCCCCACTCGCTGGCTCATCTTTTGAGACAGGATCCGGCCAAATTGCTAAATGGCCTGTTCCGGCCTTGAAGGTGTAACCCTCCCTCCTCAGCCTCCCACAGTGCTGCGATGGTGCACAGGGTGGCGGGGCCCGGGGGGCTCACGGGTCCCGTGCACTGTGAGCCTGGAGGGGAAGCTTCTTCTATCAGGCCGCCAGGTCGAAAAACGGGAGAATGAATTCAGCATACGTCAGCGTATTTAACATGTTATCTCAGCGCACAGTAAATTAATCATGAGGATTCTCTGGCAAGAGTGTGGCAGTTTTAGAGAAAAAGAAGAGTTTTCGCTCCAGTAAAAACAAACCCTCCAGCTACTCCGGGTCCGTAGGGTCGCAGTGTCCGTGTGTATCGCGCGGAACGTGGGTCTCCTTCCAGGACAGCAGCGGGAAGCATGACGAGGAGAGCAAAGGAAAGACGGAGGTGAGCACTGACCTCGTCGTGCTGCTGCCCGGGAGGGATGCGCGCCTGACACCCAGGTGAGATCAGGTGTGACGGGCGGTCCAGGGAACGCCCACGCGTAAAACCGTCACGGTGGACTCATCGCCACGAGTCCTCCTCGTGCTCCTCCCTCTCCGCTCACACATGCTCCTCCCAGGGTCCTGGCCACTTCCTGCAGCAGCTCTCGAGTGCTTTTTTATTTTTATTTTATTTTTTTGTTACCAGGAACAAACTCATGACTTTGTGCTTGCGAGGCAGACACCTGAACTATGGCGCTAAACCCCTGGCCTCTCTGGAGTCCTCTTTCCAGTGTCATATTTGTGTTGACCTGGCTGCCTCCGTGTCCTGAGTCAATGCAAAACATTTCCCTTTCTGTGGTTCTGACTTGGAGGAAGAGCCGGAAGCCACACGGTGCCAGATGCGGGGACTGAGGGGGTGCAGGAGGACAGTGCCGCCTGCTTCCGAGCTGCCTTTCCGCTGGACGGCGCTGGGCAGCAGCAGGCACCGTGTTTTGGTCACACCTTGTAGAGACCCTCAGGGAAGAGGCTCCAGGGCTGCTGCGGGCGGCGGCCGGGATGATGACGGGATGAGTGTGCACAAGGTTCTAAGGAGACTCACGGCAGTGCATCTTTATTATAATTAATTTTTAAATGTAAGCATTCACCTTGTATTTTGATGATGCTGCATATTCGGTTTTGGTTATGATGAATCAGAGTCAGGATTCGGAAATGGTTTTTCTGGAATGAGGTGGAGAAGCCATGCCAGGCAAGAGGAGTCTGCCAAGTCTGCCCCCGCCTTCTTCCCTTCCCTTTCCCTGCGTCCTTCTGCCAGGGCAGGGTGCAGCATGAGCGCTGGGCCACAGGAGGGAGAGATGTGCTTTAAAAAAGCGTGTCATCGATGCTGTGAGTTTGAGGCTACCCTGGGCTACACAGTGAGCTCAGGGACAGTCTGAACTACAAAGAAAGACCCTGTCTGAAAAAAAAAATCTGTGTAATCAAAATAACATTTGAAAATCTAAATTATAATCTCAAATCTAACATATAGTTAAAAATCAAAATTTTAAGGTAAATCTGTGTATTGAAAATACACCACGTGTAGATACAGGTATAGCTATATATGTCTGGACTCTAATCATACATTTGTTTGCTTTTGTTTTGCTTTGTTTTTAATGAGTTGTACTCATCACAGTCGATAATGCCCTAGGCAGACCAAGCAGGCCTACAAAATCTCACATCGCATTCTGGTAAAATAATAAATCTTTCATGATTATTTCTGTTTCCAAAGTTTAGGGAATGAAGGGTACATTAGTCGGCATTCCCTAGAGAAAAAGACCCAATAGCATGAGTTTAAATAGCATGCAGCAAATATTTACTTTAGAGTTGTCTAATGCAGCTGCGGAATCCACTGAGTCCCGAATCTGGGCGCTGGTCTGGAGAGGAGGAGCTGGCGGCGGAGCCAGTGTCCTGCTGAGAAGCCGCCGAGGAAGGGGCGCCGGCCTCTTGCTGAACCCCGGCTTGCAGCTGAGTAGACGAGGCCCACCCAGGACAGTCCCGCAGCTATCCACTTGGTGCCTGCCTGGCCCCCACTCCTGGGAGAGCTGGGGGGCTCTGCAGACGGCCAGCGAGGTCTCGTTAGGAAGCCGCAGAAGGCCCGGGAGGTCTGATGTGAAGGGTGGGCCCTTCGCTGAAGAGCTCACTCTGCGGCAGGTAGCAGAGGGTGGTGCTGCCCGACCGTTCTGGGGCAGCCGGGCGAGGGCAGGTCGGGCACGAAGGCCCAGGGCCAACACTGGAGCCTGGGGCCTGGCCAGGGGGCACAGGACTCTGAGAGGCAGAGCGAGCTCAGCTGCCAGCGGCGGGCAGATGCCCTGTACACATCCGCTCGCATCGCAGGGTCTGTCTGAGGACGGATGGCAACGGTGGTGACCTCAGGCTGAGCCGCGGAGCGTGGCGGGCTCAGCTCTGGCCTCGCGGAGTCTCAGCTGAAGCAGATACATGGCTGTACTGGGGCCGCGTGCATTTCAGGGCTCAGACGTGACGCCTCAGATGCCCTGTTGGGCGAGGTGACCAGGGCAGCTGGGAAGGCAGGAGAGAGCGGCCAGCACGGAGCCACGGGCAGAGGCCCGGGACAGGGCACCTGGGGGCTGGCCCCCATCGCGTGCGCTCCGGGACCCACGGCCCCCAGTGCCCGCCCGATGTCTGGGCTGGCGCCACTGTGAGCACCAGCTGCAGCCCGGGCCTTGGCTCCCGTGGGTCTGTTGCATGTGCGTTTCTGAGTATCGAGAGGGTCTCCCCGCAGGCCGCTGGAGGAGCACGCAGTGACGTCACAGGCTGCTGCTGGAAAGTAGTCAGGCAGGAAGGCTGCACCGGGTGTGCGAGGGGCGGGTGTGGTGCGTGTCTGTCTGTGCACGGACTCTCACTCGTGCACAATAGCATATAACGGACACGTCAGTTGTATATATGCCTGAGACTTTTTAAGGCTATAGGTATAAAGAAAAAGTAAAACCACAAGTATATTACTTATTCAAGAAGATAATATAAACATATGCATTTTATTGCTTCTTATAGGTAGACTCACATAAACAGTGATGTGTTTGCTTCCATGTTTTCCCCTCAGTGCCTGGTGGGAAGGCCCTTGAGAACTGAGGCTTGACCATGCCTGGCCATCTGGGTGGGGTGGCTGCGGGATTCTCGGGGTTCTCCTGTCACAGCGGCCTTGCCGGTGACAGGCGTTGCGAGTGATGTGAGGTGGGTCTAGGAGAAGGACGCTGAGATGAGGTTGTCAAATTCCTCTGCAAGGCCGGGCAAACCGCAGGAGGTCTTGACGGCCATTGAGGATAGACGGAACCAGGAGAAGCCGAGGCAGAGCAGGGGAGGTGCGGTCTCCCGCCTAGTCACCTCGCAACAGTCCCTGGGGCGGGGCAGACACGGGCTTCTGGGCGGGGAAGTCTCCCGCTTGCTTTCAGGGTTTTGCAGTTTTGCACAGTGCAGCAGTTCTACTCCTGTGTCCCTCCAGCAAAGCCAGGGTGGCGGCTGTCTGCCGTCGGCCGCGCTGCAGATGTGGGAAGAGCGGGAGGGCCCACGCTGCCGCAAGAGGGGACGGCTCGGCACAGGTGGCTCGAGTGTCCCTTCTTCCAGGGTATTTCCTAAGGAGGAAGTCAAGCTTCCACCCAGGTAAACACAGAGGAAGAACGCCAGGCAAAGAGCCTCTCCCTGCTGACTCATAGGGAAACACCTGTCTTACACGTGGGCCTGCTGCGGACTGACGGGGACAGCCTCTCCCGGACAGGGCCGCTCTGGAGCAGGGTCTCCGCATTTCTGTCAGAAAAAGGTCCTTGCATTGCTAAGTTTCCTCGTGGTCGTCTGTCTCTATGGCTGTAGAGGGAGCCTGGTCAAACACAGGGATATCTTGGCTGTCAAACTCGGTTTGTTCCAAGTTTGTTTGAAAGTTCAAACGCTGAACTGAGAAGTTCAAGAACTGAACACGTTTTTCCCATAAGAGACAGTGAAAAACCAAACAAGGGATTCTGAGGCACAAACATTCCACTTATAAATTTGTTTTTCCGAGACGTTAAAAAATCTTGCAATTTCTTTCTGTAACTTTACTGTGGTCCTCGGTTTTCCTCTTAGTTTTTACTGCTTGTATCACTAATTTTCTTTGGAGCCATGGTTGCAATATTTTATGCAATTAAAGCACACAAAAAAAGCACAGGGGCAAACATTTGAACTGACCAGCACCAACTGTGTGGGGTCTGGGCCTGAGCGGCTCTTCCACGGAAGCTTGGAGATGCGACACAGACACAGCGCCCCCTCTGGCCGGGCGGGGTTTTCAAGTAGGATTTTCCCTTTGACTATTGAGCAAAATTATGAACATCAAGCCGATTTTTTTTTGAAGTTTGTTGTTGAAGCAATGGAAAGTTCGTCGTTGGAGCTGTTGAATCGCCAAGGCAAAGGCATGCGTAGGGCAGGTGGGCCGGACCGGACAGGACACCATTCAGTTCAGTTTTCCACAGGGTTCAGTAGCACCGTTAGAGATGATGAGATAGCGGGGAAGCCTCTGGGTTTAACCTTAACTCGTAGTCTTTGTTTATAGGTAGATAAACAGGTGCCGAGCAGAGGATGTGGGGCAGTGTTGGGACATTCTTGAAAGCAAGAGCTACAGGCAGGATCGTTCACTGCAAGGACCCGTCCTGTTCCGCATAGTGATCCCTCCCCCACCCCGGCGGGGCTCTGGGTCAGACCTTTGGTGGACATATGAGCTTCTTCCTCTCCAGATGGACCTAGGAGAACATTTATTAGTTACATGCTGTAAGAGATGATCAGCAAAGACTAATAAAACAGGACGTGTAACAATGGGCTGAAATGAAGTTGGGTAACTTTATTTACATCAACAGTCTGTCTCTCTGTCTCTGTCTCTGCCTCTTTCTCCCTCATTGCACTGCAGATTTCAGGACTCTGGATATGCAGGGGTTTTTGTCCTTCCCTTGTGGAGAACTGCCCCCCTCGCACTGAACCGAGGCATCGTGCCCTGCTCTCTGCCAAGTCCCGTGGCCAGCATCACTTCTCTGGGCCTTCAGGTCATTGTTCAGTAAAATAACGATTTATGTCTTAAAGATACATTGCCCACTTAGCTTGATTCTCTCTGAAGATAGAGTGATAGGCATTTCAAAAATGACTTAAAATAAGATTTCAGAATGAAGCAAGACTTTTGGAAATCTTTACGTGGGTATTTGCTAACATGTAACTAAAGAGTCGTCAGGAATTTATGCCCATATCTGTGTGCACATGAGTGTCTACTTCTCTGCAGAACTGCTTTCCACAGTGCGTCCCGCTCCCCTACACATTAAGGAGATCATGTGTGATTTTTAGAAGATTGCTCCTAATTTGTTTTAAATTTTTGTGGTATGCCTTTCACTGACACAGTCAATCAATATATTTCCCTAAAAATGCAAGTCAGATATACTTTTAGAAATAATTATCTCTGCCGAGCAGCACTCTGCCTTAATTACATTTTCACAATTAGGCGGGCTGCGTGTCATTAGCCTGCCTGACGGCGTTCTCGGGACTGTCACCTCATTTTCAAGCAGGCATCTGTGGGAAGGAAGCCGCGCCTCCCGGGCCTGCACTTTGCACCTCCGGCGGTGTGCAGGCAGAGCGCGAGGGGGACACACTGCCTTGCCGAAAGACGGCTCTTCGGCTCTTCGGGAAGAACGCAGGAGCCTCCCGCGTAGCAGAGACAAAGGGAACCGGAAGCTCTAGAAGCAGAGCGCTCGCTGCCCCTCCCCGCCGGCCCAGCCCGGCCCGGCCCGTGTTCCCACCTCTGTCCTCTCTGAAATGGCTCCAGAGCGTGGAGATGCAGAGTCTTTGTAGGTCTCCACTCTCCAGAGCCCAGAGCTTTCATCCTGTCCAATTGCAAAAGGACAGAATATTTTCAAATGACACTTGCGTTGTAGTGAGTACAAATTCTACGAAATTCTTCATTTTAAATGAGAAAATGAACCTAGACAGGGCACTGGGGTCCAGCGCGCGAAGTCTACCCGGGGTCAAAGCAGGCTTGTTGCGGGGGTCTGGGCCTGCCTAGGTTCATGTTGTCCTGAACAAAGAATTAGACAAGAAAATGTGTGGAAAGGTGGGATTTTTACACTTACTAAAAAATTAAAGGTAGGGAAAGGACCTTCTCAGAATCAGAAAGCGAGTGAGGGTTGGAGAGGGCAGCCGCTGCCTTGTACGCCCCACCCGGAAGCGGCTCTTTGTCAGAAACCCCTCGACCTTGCGCAGAAGAACCGAGGATCCGCTTGGCTCTGGGCTGGCAAGTGGCACAAGCGCGTTGGGGCCTCTGTGACTGACAGGTCAGGTCCCCTGGCCCCGGCCCTGTGCCCGCCTGGGCCTGTTTCCTCATCTAAGTGCCCTGCGCATGTCACATCTGCTCCAGAAGCGTAATGGTGCCCACTGCGGTGTGCCGTTCGGGAGCCACCAGGGAGCAGGTTAAATATCTCCAGTCAGAGCAGCCCGCGAGTGTGCTGAGTGTACCCCACCAGGTGTGTGTGCTGGTGTGTGCCCGACTTGCAGCAAGGGCACAGAGCCACATGGAGAGGAGGCCCCGCTCCCGGGGAGGAGGCCGTGCTCCGTGGTGCCTCCTCGGCCCAGGGTGGAGAAACCCCGGCACTGGACAGCCTGGGAGACCCCGTGTGGCCGCGCTGCGAGCTCCCCGATGTGCTGTCTAGGTTCGCCGGAGACAGACTGCCACTGAATGTTAAGTTGCCCATGCTGGACTCCGATCTGTGACCCTCCTGCCTCAGCATCCCAGACTGAAACGTACTGGTCAAGGTCTAACGCGGAGAGCTCGTGGGAGATAAACGCTACCTCTAAAGCTTCCGAATTCCTCCGGACGGAGTCTCAGGGGTGCAGAGAGCGCAGTCTGGTGTTTTAACAGGAGCGTCCATGGCTTGTGCCCTCTGCCCTCCAAGCAGGCCTGGGCCACGCCTGACGCCTTCTGCTCGCCCCACATCCAGGGCAGGGCAGGGTGCTGTGCAGAGAGGACCCCCGTCACCTGGTCCTCGAAGGCTTAGGTGATGCTGTGCATCACACTGCTCAGTTTTGTAGCCGGAGGAGGGGGCTGCATCTTGTCCTGGAGGCTGGAGTGGCCTGAAGCTGGACCCCCGAGCGCTGACCCTCACCTTGCCGCCTGGCTGGTCCCCTGTCAGGCAAGACACTGGTCACAGCCTTGCATTCTGTTTAAACTGCATGGCATAGGAACCGTCTCGTGTACGTGTTCTTATTGTAGCTCGCCGTGTGGTTATCACTCACCGGACTTGAGAGCTACCAGGGATGTGTGTGCGCACACCTGTGGGGCGGGGGTGTGCATGCACACACACATGTGTGCAAAAATAAGATCTGACATGTTTGCAACTTCTGCCTGTTTGCTGCTAGAATATAGCAGAGAGAGAGAGAACAGGAAAACGCAGAAGTGACAGCCCAGGCGGAGACCCATGTGAGACGTTCCTTCAAAGACTGAGGCACTGACCCCGCGGGAAGCACAGGGCAGCTGTCCCGTGCCGGTGGCCGTAGTCCAGGACTTCCCAGCTTCGTGGGGAAGTTGCGAGAGCCGGGTTTGGAAGCCAGGGGACCTGGGCGGTAGCTGTGGGCTTCCTCGGAGTCTGCGCCCAGCACAGGGCCCTCGCCTCTGTCCCCAGGGAGGGAGCCCGAGTCCAGGGGTGCCCAGGGCCCGGGGGAGCCAGCACTTCTGTGCATGGGAACTCAGCACATGGTGCTGCACATCACAAGAGCC